>JXCR01091032.1:28943-128850 GCA_002079205.1 Phalaenopsis hybrid cultivar | reverse complement strand
TACTTCGACAGACAAAGAAGAACAACCAAAGAAGGATTCTCCATCAAGTGCCATGCCAGAAAAAGAGTTCAAGAAAATGGTTGAACAAGTACAGGATGCCTTAGCCCAGTCCAAGGGCGGTGCATCAATTTTAAAGGGTAGACATTATCCGGAAGAGTTTGATGCCGTGCCTTTCCCCAAGGGCTTTGTAACCCCAAACTTCAAGATATTTGATGGGACTGAAAATCCCAGATAGCACATAACACATTTTTGAGCCAATTGTGGAAACACAAGGAATAGCGAAGCTCTACTCTGCCAGCAGTTCGTTAGCAGCTTGTCAGGGATTGCTTTCAACTGGTACGCTGACTTGCCCAACGGGTCAGTTAAAATATTTTCTGAGTTGGAACAGTTATTTGTTAAAAGATTTGCTGGGGCGCAGCATCATGTGTCTATTGGAGGACTCATGATGGAGAAACCAAAGATTAGTGAAACCTTGACAGACTATATTTTGAGGTTGAGAAACCTTAGCTACAGGAACATCAAATTATATTTGGAGGTGGAGAAACCATAGCATGAAATGTGAACCTCAGCTACAGGAACATCAAGCGGTTGAAATTCTCCTGAAAGCATACATGGGCAGTAGCTTTCATGCTTAAGGGACTCATCATCAAATTCCTTCGAGAAGCTACTCAGTAAAGCCAGCAGTCTTCAAGAAGAAATGAAGCACATGGAGCAGGGGACTCACCATCAAACCCTTCGAGAAGCTACTCAGTAAAGCCAGCAGTCTGCAAGAAGAAATGAAGCACATGGAGCCACATGAAAAGGCTAAGGTGACCAGAGTATTCGAAAAGAAATCAGGGGTAGTCGCAACTGTCGACAAAAGAAAGCAGACGATAAAGATATATGCATAAGATCATCGTCAGTCTTTGTCAGAGTACTCTCAGAAACAGAGCAGTCAATCCAACCAACGGCCGTCTCAGGAAGGATCACCTCGAATAGCGGGTAAAAGAGTATCCCTGTTAGTGCGACAGAAAGTTGTTTACTCCTTCAAAGATGAAGCTGTACCTAAAATATTAAAAAGCTTGATGAAGAAACCAGAATTCAAACTGCCTGATCCGAAGAAACCCGAAGAGGTGGATAAGAAGAATGAACCAAATTATTGTCCGTACCACTGGTTGCTTAGGCACACTATAGACAAGTGTTTTATCTTTAAAAACTGGCTCGAGAAGAACCTCAAGGAAGAGAATATAAAAATCCCGAAGTAGTATTTGAGAGAACCTGAAAAAGGTTCCATAAACATGATTTCAGCTGAGTCAATCTCCCCAATTGATCCATATGTCAGAACAGATGGATGGAGTACAACTTGGGATCCTCAATCAAATGCAGGATTCATCGAAACAAGCTTCTGCAAATACCGAAGAAGGATGGCGTGAGGTATAGAGCAAATCATCCAAGAAGATACTGAACAAACTACAGTCTGCATCAAAACAAGCCTCCATTCAGAGTCTGTAGCATACCGAGCCCGAAATGAAGATTTCACCAGAAAATCCGTCATCGTCCAGGACAAAGAACAAGAAAAAGAAAAGCTTCACTGTCAGGACCAATAGCACGGGGGGTAGGGTAGGGGCTGCCTCTACTAGGCTGGTTGTCTCGGATTCGGGGAAGAAAATCCTCGAACCCTTGACTTTGTATGATTATCTTTTTGTCTCTCTGGGGTCTTATGAAGATAATGGTTGTGATTTCGGCTACGTTTTTACTATTTCTGGTAATAACATGACTGATTATAACCAAGCTAGTTGCGATCTCGATCCTCAAAATGATCCTCAAATCGTACTTGAGTCCGATGAAGTTGTTGTCAAGTCTAAAGAAGACATCAACGATATCGCTTACAACAGCACTGATAAAAAAGAGCCAACTCTCGAGCGTCATGGTGACCGCTCGCCATCAACTTAGATCTCATCGACGAAGAAGAAAGACACCAGAAGAGTCAACAATGATATCTCAAGAAGAAGAAGTCACAGAAGTCAACTTAAGAAGCGGGAAAGTGTTACCACCAAGAATAGCTCTAGCAGACAAAGGAAAACAGATAATGACTCGAGAAGAGATACCCCCACCTCCACCAGTGGAAGAACCACATAATCAAGATAAAATCTGAGCATCATACAAAGTAGATTACAACGTGCTAGCTCATCTTAGGAAGTTGGCTGCCCAACTAACCATCTACGACGCTCTGATCCTGTCAAAGGAGATGAGAGAATCTCTGGTTACATCTTTGCTTGACCCAGAAATTTTCTTAAATTAGTTGGCTTCAGATGAAGTTTGCTCGTTGAGAGAACAGTCAGGGGTAACCTTTACAGACGAAGACTTGCTACTCGGTAACGCCGACCACAACAGTCCGCTCTACATCTCCGTCAATATTGGCAGATTTGTGTTATCCAGAGTTTTAGTGGATCTTGGAGCATCTCTTAACTTGATGAGTCTACAGACATTAGCATATTTGGACTTTGACGATCAGGAGCTCATCCCCGATAAGATGATGTTAAGTGGATTCAACCAAAAGGGAGAAAGAGCCCTTGGATCAATCTCATTACTTATGAAGGTTGGAGAACTCGTAACAACCATTAAATTTCATATCATCGACGCCGAGACCTCTTTTAACACTCTATTGGGTTGACCGTGGATTTATGAGTATAACATGAATCATCTCTACATCGTGCATTAAATGCCGCAAAGATGGTCAAGAAAATTGCATCAAGGGAGACCTACAACCATTTTCAGTGCATGAAGGGGGTCGACCGTGGATTCATGAGCACAATATGGTTCCATCATCCCTACACCAGTGCATCAAATATCACAAAGATGGTCAAGAAAATTGCATCAAGGGAGACCTACAACCGTTTTCAGTGCATGAAGTTGGTATCCATGAAGATGCTGCCCACTACGCGCCTCCAAAGAAGACTGTCTTCTCGTACAAAATTTGGACACCNTTCCTCACAATATTGGAACTCTAGTAAATTCTCTATACACTAATGGAACCTCTCTAACCTCCGGGACCTTTCAAACATCCAGGACCCTCTAATTTGAGGCCAAAATCTTCTTTTAAAGTTGTGGATGAGCTTTCCTAAGAGTTGTCTAAGCATCCCTTCAAAATTTGGCCTTATCCAAAGCTTGAGTAGGCATAATTGTCGATCTCTCCATCGGCGGCCTCGAGGGGGCTGTCGGCGGACTTCTGAAAAATTTTGTCCTGTAGTCTCGGGAAAAACTCATCTTCGGCGGTGTCGAGGGCGCTGTCGGCGGCCTAGTTCGAATTTCCACATTTTGGTCCTTTTCGCTCCAAATTTGCTCTCTTTTTTTGCATCTTTTTGCTCCAATGACCCTAATTCATCATTCCTGCAACAAAACATCAAAAATACCTTTTTTAAAGTGCAATATCATTAAAAATAGTATAAAATAGGTATGAAAATCTCAACATATTTTTCTTTGGTCAAAATCCCCCAAACTTAACTATGACTTGTCCTTAAGTAATTTTAGTACTACATAAAAGTTATGATCTACTGCAGTAAAGTTTTAGGAAATACTATAAGTTTGATTTAAATAAATATCATAGTGAGATTTTCAAAAAAAATTCAAGTATTTGAATTAACTCTGTAGCCACAAGATTATCTAGTCATCAAGTTTAAGAGTTCCAGTCTTCTATTTATTTCAAGAATGATTATATGTTGCAATATTAAGTAACTTAATATATCCAAAAGATAGGAACTTCATGAGAACTCTACAAGTAAAAGACTTCATGAATGTATTTAAGTTTTCCCTTTAGGTAGGTCCAGTGAAGCCAATTTTTGATTAGGCAAATCCTCAAGCTTCTCCCTACTTCCATAATAAGCACAACATTTCCTAACACAACCACAATACTAAACAATTAAAATTAAAATGCGAAATAAAAACCACATTACATTACAATCCACAATGCTACTCAACATATATGGAACTACACATGTACATTTAACTATAACATTAACTTTATAACAAAAATTAAAATTATCCAAGTACACAAAATAATAAAAATGAAAGTCTAAATACATAAACATCCATTTCTATTACAAAAAGATTACAAAAATAAAAGTACAACACAAGTACATCAATTTCATTCAATATCAAAATCCCAAGCTATATCCTTATCGCCTTGATCAGCAGGTGGATTGGGGTGATTATGCGTATATCAGGGGCATTCAGGAAACGTAACATCAGACTCACCTTTGTAGTGTCGAGCCTGAGCTTCATAATAGGCTACCTTAAAATTTGAATGCCTCTGCAGATACTCACTATTATAGTCATGTCGACGTTCTAAACCTCCAATCCTTTCATTTATAAATTCTATGCTTTTCCGCTGCAGGTCAACTCATTCATCAAATCAGAGAGGGTAGGGAACTAGAAGGTGGAAGGTCATAACTTAGAGGGGACATCTCTACTAGTAGAAGGTTCTTGACTCCTACTTCCAGTTCTCCATTTCTCATGAAACTCATTCATCAAATCAGAGAGGGTAGGGGAACTAGAAGGTGGAAGGTCATAACTTGTAGGACATCTCTACTAGTAGAAGGTTCTTGACTTCTACTCCCAGTTCTCCATTTCTCATGGGATTCAAAAGTCTTCAAATGGAAGGTTCTTCACTTCTACTCCCAGTTCTCCATTTCTCATGGGATTCATAAGTCTTTAGATTTGCTTTACTAATGGGTTTCATACGATAAACCCATTCTTCATCTCAACTTTCGACTCCAGAAAGTTTATAAATTGCATAAATAAGTCCAGAATGTCCTGGACCTCCACTTGTCTCACTCCTCGGCGCAGTCAATATATTCTTACGAATTATTCTCCCCACATTTATAGTTCTACTATTCTGAATAGAAAAATTCAGAATAGCTATATCTCTAGTTACCTCACTATGGTGATAGGTCGGTAACAGAGTAGAAAAAATAAAATAGTGCCACGCTTAGAGGTGGCATTCAACATGGAAGCAGAAAAATTTACCCGTTCTCACTGCTTTATCTTCCATGTTCCTTTCTCATCAGCGAGAAAGTTGGTCACATCATTGAGGGGGCCTTCCATTGTACTAAAGGAATCATAGTGACAGCTATAAGAGTTTGGGACCTCATAGAAAGTGTTGATGCGGGCGGCAGTAAACTCAACAGGGAATCCCCACACCAGAACAATTTCATCATCAGAATAAACCACATTAGCTAGAACTCCACAACATTTGCTTTAGCTTTATTGGTGGTGTAACAAAAGTTTTCCCACCTCCGCTCCACAATAACTCGGTCGATTTCTCCTCCCGGACTTTCAAAAACTCGATCTTGTATGCACTTCTTTCCTTTAAATATGGAAGTAAATTTTGTTTGAGTCTTCGCATGATGAAGCAAGACTCATTGAACTCAACTCTTCTATTTTGACGAGGAGCTATTTCAATCTAATCAAATTATATAAAAATTCCAAAAAATACTTCAAATATGCAAATCATGGCTGCCAATAGTAATTCTAAGCGTTCAACATTAAGATCCATGAATTTCTTCCCAATTTTTCTTCACATTCTCAAATTTTTTGGATCTCCTCAATGTGGAAAAAATCCATGGTGAAAATCAAATATTTTTAGCTTGGAGTGAAGCTCTTTCCTAGAGATGATTAAATCCGATGTCAAAAAGCTTTGAAATCTCCTCCCAATCCAAGATCTCTCAAGCCCTAGGTCGAAAATGGCGTTTTTAGGAGGAAGAGGATGATGAATAGCGGCGGTTGACTGGTCAAAATCATGGTTAAATGTGTTTTTTGTGATCTCACCATCGGTGCGCTCTATTGGAATTAAAATCCTAAGTCTCGGGAAAAATCTGATGTCGGCGGTGTCGAGGGCGCCGTTGGCGGGCTCTATTGATTTTTATCCAAATTCTAGATTTTTGCAATTTCGGTCAATTTCAAGCCTTAACGACATCTTTTTAATCATTATAGACATAATTTTAAGTGACTAAATTATGTAGTTTGCACATATAAACTTTCACAACACAAAACATCATATTTATATAAAAATTCCAAGGGGTACAATATACGTTACATAACACACCTAAGTTTGGTATTTCTCAACCTCAATACATTAATTCAACGTCGCAATCCAAGCCACAACACTTAAAACACTGTAAACAAAATATCCTATGCTTAGTCTAAACTATACAGAGATCTGAAAGCATAATTCTAAAACAAAGCAAATATAAACTTCAAATCAAAATACATAGATAGACAGATAGGTAGTAAATATAAATCTACTGATCCTCAGACTTGGTACTAGATTCTCCTCTGAGATCACCCATTGATTGGACATGACCGAAAAGGTTGTAGAAGGGTCAGAATGGAAATTCTTCAGTTGATCCTTTTCTATTAACTTCATCCTCCTCATTAGTCATATCAAGCTCTCTTCTAAATGTTCAAAGTGTTCGAAATGTTCATTCATCCTCCAGTCTAAATGATCAAAGAAATCAAAGATATTGTTAATCGCATTCATGACATTTTGTACCTCCTTTTCCAATTTCTTGATTCAGAGCAGAATCACCAAAAACTTATCAGGGACTAAGGGTTGAACAGACAGTGAATTCTGAGATGCTTGATCTACTATAATTACCATGTCATTTTCATCTTCAAACACTGGGAATCTCGATCCAAAGGCTTCCAAGGTAGCAGTACCTTTTCCCAATTTTCATAGGACACTTGGAACTGACTGCAAAGAGAGAAAATTGTGGAGGGGTGTCCAAGCCCATAAGTTGATCCATGAACAATCAGGCCCAAAATTGACTTCACAATTAAAGATCCAATGTCGATCGATAGAACCTTTTGGATGCAGTAATTCAAAATGGCACTTTCTTTAGAAACTTTACCGATCTTCATTGTCGGTAATAGTTTCGCAGAATTCAAATGACACTTTCTTTAGAAACTTTACCGATCTTCATTGTCGGTAACAGTTTCACAGAAATGAAAAAGTGCCAATGTTTCGAAATGGGATTCAGGAGTGTTGTAGAAAAACTAACATACCCGTTTTCTCTTCTTTCCCAGTCGTCAGTTTTGTCCGTTAAATATTGGTAAATCTCATTCATCTGGTTTCTTGTTGTGACGAAAATGGAATAGTGGCAGATAGGAACATTCTCTATCATATATAATTTTTTGGTCCATGCAGGAGTGAAAGTAATCAATCTCCCTCGCACATAAACAACTCCTTAGTTGATTCCAATCAAATTTGCATAAAATTCTTTCAACACTGGAACAACTATGGAGGCGATAGTGTAGCACAACACTTCTGATCTTTGCCGCACTATTGTTTCTTCAATATCCGTCGTGGGAATATTCAATCCGCAGTTTAGGAATCCTCATTCTTTGATTAACCTTTTCTTCGTCAGCAACTTGTTGAAGATTCGCTGCGCTTCCGCACCAATAAACTTTCACCGATTGAAAACTCGCATTCTGGGATTATCAGGGGAATTGGACGCCATAAGAATGAAATTGGTAGAGTTTCACTTCATTTTTGGAGGGAAAATATGAACTAGAAATCGAATTTTTGAGTTTAAAAAGACAATTCCTGCCAAAAAACCGTTAAAAATTGCCATTTGAACCCAAGTAACCGCCATTTCGTCGGTCTCACCGTCGATGGGGTTGAGGGCGCCGTCGGCACGCCTTTGTGTCAATTTTGTCTGGACTCTCGGGAAAAACCAGCCATTGGTGGCGTCGAGGGCGTCGTCGGCGCCCATGGAAAAATTTTCATAGTTTCGCTTT
The DNA here is from genome assembly GCA_002079205.1 of Phalaenopsis hybrid cultivar. Taxonomy (NCBI): domain Eukaryota; kingdom Viridiplantae; phylum Streptophyta; class Magnoliopsida; order Asparagales; family Orchidaceae; genus Phalaenopsis; species Phalaenopsis hybrid cultivar. Next base: position 121,074 of record JXCR01091032.1, on the reverse strand, counting down.
GGTCCGAATGCATTCCAATTTTTCTTCATGGATCCAATTTTTAAAATGTTTCAAGGGTAAATAAGAGTAGTAGAGCTTAATATCACCACAAACTAACGATAATTTCAAATAAAAACTACTATAATCGCGAATAAAGTAAAGATAAACATGGGTTGCCTCCCATAAAGCACTATGTTTAACGTTGTCAGCCCGACCTATTCAGGTGTTATTCAGGTTGACTGATTACTAAAACCACTTTCAAATTTGGTCTTTTACCCTCATAATATGGTTTTAATCTGTGTCCATTTACTTTAAATCTATTTCATATCTTTTGATCTTCAATTTCAACAGTTCCGTAAGTATAAACTTGAGTCATAGTAAAGGGTCCAACGAGACTTCAATTTTTCAGGAAATAACTTCAGTCTAGTGTTGTAAAGTAACACACTGGTTCAAAGTTCTTTTGGTTAATCTTTCGATCATGCCATAACTTTAATTTTTCCTTATAATTTATGTCATTATCATAAGAATCATTTCTTAATTCTTTCAATTCATTTAATTGCAACAATCTCTTCTTACCAGCATCTTTCAAAATATAATTGAATTCTTTAATTGCCCAATATGCTTTATGCTCTAATTCTACTGGTAAGTGACGAGTCTTTCCAAAAATCAGTCTGTAAGGAGTCATTCCAATAGGAGTTTTATAAGCAGTCCTGTAAGCCCATAATGCAGTATCCAATTTAGTGACCAATCTATTCTAGTAGGGTTTACAGTCTTTTCAAGTATATGTTTAATTTCTCTATTAGAAACTTCAGCTAACCCACTGGTTTGAGAATGATAGGCAGTAGAGATTCTATGAATAATATTAAACTTTTCTGCCAATCTCTGAATGAATTTATTCCTAAAATGGGATCCTTCGTTTCATTCTAGGCATTCCGTATCTAGTGAAAATATTTTTCATTAAAAACCTTGAAACACTTTTAGTGTCACAACGAGGATTCTAAGCATTCCGTATCTAGTGAAAATATTTTTCATTAAAAATCTTGAAACACTTTTAGCGTTACAGCAAGGTAAAGATCTAGTGAAAATATTTTTCATTAAAAATCTTGAAACACTTTTAGCGTCACAACAAGGTAAAGCTTGTACTTCAATCCACTTAGAAACGTAGTCCACTACAATTAATATATATAAGTTTCCAAATGAACGAATAAATGGTCCCATAAAATCTAATCCCCAAACGTCAAAGATCTCAACCTCTAATATGAAATTTAGAGGCATTTCATTTCTTCTAGATATATTGCTTACAAGTTGACATCGATCACAACTTTTTATGTATCTATTAACATCTCTAAAGATAGTAGGCCGAAAATATCCAGCTTGTAAAATTTTATAAGCAGTTTTATCAATCCCAAAATGTCCTCTAAATTCAAAATCATGACATTTCTGAATGATTAGTTCAGTTTCTTCATAAGGTATACATCTCCTCATAATCAGATCCTTACATTGTTTATATAAATAAGGCTCATCCCAAAAATATGCTTTTGCATAATGAATAAATTTCCTTTGTTTTTGTGATGTCAGCATAGGTGGCAGAATATCACTTACAATATAGTTAACAATATCAGCATACCATGGTATTTTCCACTCATTAATACTATAAAGTTGTTCATCAGGGAAACTGTCTGTAATTTCATTATCAGTGTCGGATAATCCTTAATTTCTAATCTTGACAAATGATCAGCAATTTGATTATCAGTTACCTTTATATCAATAACCACAAGATCAAATTCTTGCATTAAAAGTATCCATGTAATCAACCTCGGTTAGCATCCTTCTTTTGCATCAGATATTTAATAGCAGAGTGATCAGTATGCACAACACATTTAGCTCCAATTAAATAAGATCTGAATTTATTTAAAGCATACACAATTGCTAGTAACTCTTTTTCAGTAACAATATAGTTAATTTGTGCATCATTAAGAGTTTTACTAGCGTAGTATATAACTTTAAAAATCTTTTCATACCTTCATCCAAGAACATCTCCAATAGCATAATCACTAGCATCACACATCAGTTCAAATGGTTTCTCCCAGTTAGGTGAAACTATAATAGAGGCTGTGATTAATTTTTCCTTTAATAACTCAAAGGCATTTAAACAGCTTTCAGTAAATTCAAATTTATTATCCTTTTCTAAAAGTTGGCATAGAGGTTTAGTAATTTTTGAAAAATCTTTAATGAAACGCCTGTAAAATCCAACATGTGCAATAAAACTCATAACTTCTCTTACATTAGCAGGAGGTGTTAGTTTAGATATAACTTGATTTTTTGCAGGGTCTGCATCCATACCATCTTCCAAAATTTTATGCCCTAAAACAATTCCTCCTTCTACCATAAATTCGCATTTCTCCCAATTCAAAACTAGATTAGTTCTTTCGCATAACTTTAAAATTTTTGTAAGGTAATTTAAGCATGCGTCAAATGATGTTCCAAATACAAAGAAATCATCCATAAATACTTCCAATCCATCATCAATTAACTTACTAAATATGGACATCATAGATCTCTGGAATGTTGCAGATGCATTACATAATCCAAAAGGCATTCTTCAAAAGCAAAAGTTCCAAAAGGACTAGTAAATGTTGTCTTTTCTTGATCCTTGGTATATCCATCTAAAAATCAAAAATTATTGTGCCCAGCAAGTCTATCTACTATTTGATCTAAAAAGGGTAAAGGGAAGTGATCTTTCCTGGGGGTAGTGTTTAGTTTTCCATAATCAATGCAAATACGCCACCAAGTAACTTGTCTAATAGGTATTAATTCATTTTCTTTTTTCTTAACAATCACTCCTCCTTTCTTCGGAACACAATGAATAGGACTTACCCACACACTATCTGAAATAGGATATATAATTCCAGTGTCTAACAAATTCAAAATTTCCTTCTTAACTACTTCTTTCATCATCATATTTAATCTCTTATGTGGATCAACTCTTTAAAATTGCCTTCTTAACTACTTCTTTCATCATTGGATTTAATCTCCTTTGTGGATCAACTCTTGGCATAATTCTGTGCATACAGATTGAAGGACTGATTCCCTTAATATCAGCTAAGGTCCAACCAAAGCTTTCTTATATCTTTTCAATGTATCTAACAGTCTTTACTCTTGCAGACCATTTAATTCTAAAGATATAATAACAGGTAATGTAGATGAGTCTCCTAAAAATATATACTTCAAGTGGCTAGGTAGTATTTTTAACTCAATTTCAGGTGGTTTTATAATTGATGGGAAGAGATTTTTATCAGCATTTTCCGTAATATCCAACATCTCAAATCTTTCCTGAACATAATCTAATTCTTCATTTTCTAATTCATCCAAAATAACTTCCTCACTTTTTTCAAATTGTTCCTTTTCTTCAAAATGTTCTTCTCCTTCAACATGCTTTTTGTCNTCTACTATTTGATCTAAAAAGGGTAAAGGGAAGTGATCTTTCCTGGGGGTAGTGTTTAGTTTTCCATAATCAATGCAAATACGCCACCAAGTAACTTGTCTAATAGGTATTAATTCATTTTCTTTTTTCTTAACAATCACTCCTCCTTTCTTCGGAACACAATGAATAGGACTTACCCACACACTATCTGAAATAGGATATATAATTCCAGTGTCTAACAAATTCAAAATTTCCTTCTTAACTACTTCTTTCATCATCATATTTAATCTCTTATGTGGATCAACTCTTTGTTTATATTGTTCATCTAATATAATTCAGTGCATACAGATTGAAGGACTGATTCCCTTAATATCAGCTAAGGTCCAACCAAAGCTTTCTTATATCTTTTCAATGTATCTAACAGTCTTTACTCTTGCAGACCATTTAATTCTAAAGATATAATAACAGGTAATGTAGATGAGTCTCCTAAAAATATATACTTCAAGTGGCTAGGTAGTATTTTTAACTCAATTTCAGGTGGTTTTATAATTGATGGGAAGAGATTTTTATCAGCATTTTCCGTAATATCCAACATCTCAAATCTTTCCTGAACATAATCTAATTCTTCATTTTCTAATTCATCCAAAATAACTTCCTCACTTTTTTCAAATTGTTCCTTTTCTTCAAAATGTTCTTCTCCTTCAACATGCTTTTTGTCTTCAAAATGTTCTTTAAAGTGTTCATTCAGTAGATGTTCAATAATTTCCATGCGAAAACATTCATTATCTCTTTCAACAGCAGGGTATTTCATAGATTTTGCAATGTTAAAAGTCACTTCTTGGTCATTAACTCTCATAGTTAATTCTCCTTTTTAAACATCTATGATAGCTTTTCCACTAGCTAAAAAAGGTCTCCCTAAAATAATAGGTATTTCTTTATCTTTCTCCATATCTAAAACAATGAAATCCACAGGAAAGATAAATTTATCCACTTTTACTAAGACATCTTCTATAACTCCCTTAGGGTATGTAATTGAACGATCTGCTAACTGTAGAGTTACAGAAGTAGGTGAGACTTCCCCTAATCCTAATCTCTTGAAAATTGATAGAGGCATAAGATTAATGCTGGCTCCCAAATCACATAAAGCTCTTCCATAAAATTTTTTACCAATAACACATGGTATAGTGAAACTGTCAGGATCTTTTAATTTTTCAGGAAGTTTTTTCTAAATAATTGCACTACACTCTATGCTAAGTGCAACAATTTCATTATCCTTGAACTTTCTTTTCTTATTCAGAATATCTTTAATAAATTTCACATAATTGGGAATTTTCTCTAAAGCTGCTACGAAGGGAATATTTATTGTTAATTTCTTAAGAATTTATAAAAATTTGGAAAATTGTTTATTTTGTTTGTGTTGCTTTAATCTTTGAGTAAACGATGGTGGAGGCTTCTCCACAGTAATTTTCATTGGTGTAAATGGATACTCTAAATCTGGGTACTCATTATCATTCTCTTTTTCGGTGTCCACTTTCTCCTTTTCAGTTTCTATTTCTTTTTGCACCCTTGTTTACAATTCTTTTTCACTTTGTAATTGTATTGCTTTGATTTGTTCTTTGCCTTGTNCAGTCGCAGCATCTATAATCGATCTAAGAGATCCCACTAATCCATTATAAAAAGTTTGAATTATCAAGCAATTTGGCAACGAATGATGAGGGCATTTCCTAAGAAGATCTTTCAATCTCTCCCAAGCTTCATATATTGACTCTCCATCAATCTAACAAAATGATGTTATGTCATTTCTAGGTTTAGCAGTTTTGGTTGGAGGAAAATATTTAGATAGAAATTTCTGTGAATATTCTCCCCAAGTTCTAATAGATCCTGGTGCTAACGAATTTAACCACATCTTAGCCTTATCCCTCAGTGAAAAAGGAAAAATTCTAAGTCCCAAAGCATCGTTTGAGACTCTGCTAAATTTAAAAGTAGCACACAGTTCTAAAAAACTAGCGAGGTGTAAGTTCGGATCTGCATTTGCTGTACCTATGAACTGATTGTTTTGTACCATTTGGATAATAGCATGTTTAAGCTCAAATGAATTAGTAGCTACATAAGCATTTTGGATAGATAAGTGAATTTCATCTGCTGTAGGATTTGCATAATCTCTTAAGGGTCTAGATAGATAAGTGAATTTCATCTGCTGTAGGATTTGCATAATCTCTTAGGGGTCTAGGTTGGTGTTGATTCTCTATTCCTTGATTGTTCACGTTATTTTCCTTTGTATTAGAATTCCTAGGTTCTCTTCTTAATCTTCTAATCCTTCTATCAGTGCATTCTAATTTTGAATCGTAGGGTATAAGATTTTCAGGTCGAAATTTACCCATAAAATTTGAAATCGGTCCGTAATATAATTAACTAAATAAAAAAGTAAGTTGCAATTCAAGTAAAAATTTTCTAATAATCCTAATCTGTCCGTTACTCTGATCGTGATTTGACTCACTCACTTAATCACTCTGCGGCAACGGTGCCAAAAATTTGACCATGACTTTATATATGCAATTATAAGATAAATATGGACGTAATAAATATTCAATAATTGTAAAGTCACACTTATCAACGCAAATATACGTATCGCTCAAGTAATATAGGGCTCTAATGGAGTCTTAGATATCGATTACACATGGAGTAGTTTAGAATTACGAACTATGATTTTAGAAAAGCAATACTTTAATCACAACAACAAAGTTTAATTTGCTTATTTGTCACTAATAGGCAATTGAAATAAATAGGTAATTTTAAGAACAATTAAGTAACTAATGATACTGAGGAGGGTTTAATTGTGATTTTCAATATATAAGAAAGCATCCTTCTTCTTGTCAAGAAATCATAGTGAATGGATAAAATGAATTAGTTCAATTTATATTGTGCCAAATATGAGCATACCTATTTTTTACCCTTTGGTCTAGGCATAAAGAACATTGATTAATCCTACGCTTATTTACTGAATATGTGGCTAGGCTGGGAGGATACCGGCACTTACTTTAGAGCTCCCACGTTCCCCTCACCTGAGGGCTAACATTTACACTTCAACACTCAAACGATAGGACCGAATTGGGGATTTTAGTCTGTCACTCTTTCACAAATCGGTCCTATCCCATGGTCCCTTGTATTCTTAAACATTTTCATGGCTTCACAAATTCTAATCACCATTTCACAAATCTAAAGACAAGGAGAAAGATAGAGAAAACTACTCAGATCTCATAGGGAAAACACAACAAAACTTGAAATTCATATATAAAATCAAAGTCATACGAACTACAACAAGTAAATAACTTATCTCTAATTTCTCCCCGAGAACACTCCTCGAAGTTCCTCTGAATCTCTTCCTTTCTTTACAGCACACAAAATTCCTCTTTGAAGTAGCAAGGAAGAAGAAATCTCTTACTTTCCCTCCACTCTTACAATCTCTCAAGGAATTCCTCACAATATTGAAACTCTAGTAAATTCTCTATACACTAATGGAACCTCTCTAACCTCCGGAACCTTTCTAACATCCAAGACCTCTCTAATTTTTGGCCAAAATCTTCTTTTAAAGTTGTGGATGAGCTTTCCCAAGAGTTGCTTAAGCATCCCTTCAAAATTTGAACTTATCCAAAGCTTGAGTAGGCATAACCGTCGATCTCGCCATCGGCGGATTTGAGGGCGCCGTCGGCGAACTTCTGAAGAATTTTGTCCTGTAGTCTCGAGAAAAACTCGCTGTCGGTGAGGTTGAGGGCGCCATCGGTAGCCTAGTTCAAATTTCCTCATTTTGGTTCTTTTCGCTCCAAATTCGCTCATTTTTGCATCTTTTTGCTCCAATGACCCTAATTCATCATTACTGCAACAATACATCAAAAATACCTTTCTTTAAAGTGAAATATCATTAAAAATAGTATAAAATAGGTATGAAAATCTCAACATATTTTTCTTTGGTCATTAACCTACCTGAAGTTAAGAGGATTTGGATTGGAGTCTCCTTGAAGGGCTTTTGGCAGGAAGTAGTAATGGAGCAAAGGCCCTATTACTGCCAGCATTGTAAAATGTTTGGCCATACTAGGGAGAAATGCTACAGGCTAAATCCTCCTAACAAAAGGCAGACAACTCACCCACAGCTGGAATTGAATACTGAAAACACCCATCTCCTGAGAGAAAACAACAAAGAAGCTCACCAACTGATCTCCAATGTGGTAGGAACAGAAGAGACAAACATTCAAACTACTGATCAGATTACTCCCAAGGCTCAGCAAGTTGTAACCCCCTTAGCTAAGAAGAGGGAAACAATTGGAGAGATTATGGAGACAGCTAGAACTGAAAGTGGGAATATTTTAGTTCAAGTCCTCTTAAGGGATTCTATTGAGTCTTCTAAGAATACAAGGGACCATGTGTCTAGAGTGGAGGTGGCCTCCCATTCTGATGATGTGGTTTTAGAACTGAATAAGGACTTGGAATCAGAATGGCAGATCCAAAAAAATAAGAAAGAAAAGAAATTCCAAACAAGAAGAAAAGGGAAAGGAAAAGGAGTTATCTATAAATGAAGATCCTAGCATCCGAAGGAAAGGAAGTATCAACAAACCAAGGGGAAGGACTAGATCTAGATCCCAACCCTCCACCTATCCCCCTCCCCATGATCAATATGTTGTGTTGGAACACAAGGGGGATTGCTCACCCCTTATCTCTAAAAAGACTTAAATATCTTAACAAAATACACAAATTTTGGTGCTTAGCCATTTTAGAACCTATGGTTCATATCAACACTAAGAAAATTGCTAAAGTGTTCCCTGGTTTCAACCTTTTCACTAATCTTAATAACAAAATTTGGATTTTCTGCAGGAAAGAAATGAAGTACTCTATTTTTGTTAATCACCAGAAAATTTTTCATATGAGCATTAGTACTGATGGCATGGATGGATTTGCTTCTTTTTTCTATGTTGGAAGCTCCAAAACTACAAGAACTAAACTGTGGGAGACCCTTCAGAACAGTCAAGGTTCTATTGATAAAGCATAGATTGTGGGAGGTGATTTCAATTGCATTTCCTCTCTTGCTGAAAGGAGAGGGGGGGGGGGGGGGCAGAACCCCCATTCCTATCACTATATCCANTGAAGGAAGGGGGGGGGGCAGAACTCCCATTCCTATCACTATATCCAACTTCAATGACAACATTCAAAAAACTAGTTTATTTGACCTTGGATTTAGTGGCCCAGCCTTCACCTGGAGAAGGAAGAATATGTGGGAAAGACTGGATAGAGTCCTTACTAATGACCACTTGATTCAAAACTTCTTACAGACTACTATCATTCATTTAAGCCTTGATGGATCTGATCACAGGCCTTTAGTGATCACCATTGGCCCAAATAACAGCTGTCAGAAGAGCGCTTTTAGGTACTTGAATGTTTGGTCACAACATAAAAATTTCTTGCAAATTGTAAAAGATAATTGGAAGAATGATTCACACCCTAACCCCTTCATCAGCCTGTGGCAAAAGCAAAAAAAGGTGGGACAAGCTCTCAAACAGTGGAGTTGGAATACTTTTGGGGATTTGCTGAAGGTTGTGGAAAAGGCTGAAAAGGAGCTTCTTGATCTGGAGGAGGAGCCAAGAAAGGTAATACTGATGAAACTGCTCTTTTAGAGGCCAATGAGAGAGTTCTAACTGTTGTAAACTGGCAAGACCAGTTCCTCAAGCAAAAAGCTGCTAAGATTAAATTTACTGAAGGGGATAGAAATACAAATTTTTACCATGCCTACATTAATTATCAGAGAAAGTGCAACACTATTCATTATATTAAGGATCAGAATGGAACTTGGCTCAGGAAGGAGGAGGAGATTGCTAAAAGTGCTGTCTTATACTGCGAAAACCTCATGAATGAGCACAAAACTGATAGAGGCCACATAGATAAAACTTTGTTTCTTGAAAGAAATCAGTACACTGCCCACTTAAATCTGGCAGACATACTTGAGGAGGAGGAGATTCAAAGAGCTTTACAGTCCATAAATAGCAGTAAATCAGCTGGTTCTGATGGCTTCACTGCAGACTTCTACAAAAAAGCCTGGGGTTAATTAAGGTGGAGGTAATTCAAGCTATTGAACATTTTTTTAAAGGACACTCTATCTCTAACTATTTTAGTGCTTCCTCTATTGTCTTCATTTCTAAGACTTCTATTAAAAACTACTGGAGTCAATTCAGAACTCTGAGCCTTATCAATGTAATCAGCAAGATTGTAAGTAAAATTCTGGTGAGCAGACTTCAGCCAGTCCTACCTCAGCTGATTAGCATTAATCAAGCAGTTTTTGTGAAAGGAAGAAGTATAGGGGACCAAGTTTTATTAGCTCAAGAACTATTACAGGACTTGGAGAGACCTTTTAGAGGAGGCAATGTGATCTATAAGCTTGATTTGAAGAAGGCATATGATATGGTAAACTGAAATTTCATTATGGAATGCTTGGAGGCAAGAGGATTCTCTAGGGAGTTCTGCCAAACCATTAAAAGATGGCTAGAGGCCAATCCCAATTATGTTTTCATAAATGCAAAAGAATATTCGTTTTTCAAACCAACTAGAGGACTTAAATAAGGAGATCCTCCTTCCCCAACTATTTTCATTTTGGTTCTGGATTACTTATCAAGACTCATTGATGGCCAGGAGAAAAAGAAAAGTTTCAATGCCTACCATAATAGAGCTAAGATGGACAGCAGTCACCTTAGTAGCTGCCTTTGTTGCCCTAGTGAAAATGAGAATGTCATCAGCATAAATAAGTAGCTTAATGAGTGCTTGAATAAGTTCCAACAGGTGTCTGGGCTGAAAGTTAATAAAGACAAGTGTCATATCCTTGCCAGCAAGAGAGTTCCAATATCACTTAGGCAGTGGTTGTCAGACTTCACTAAGTTCTCATCCATGAGCATTCCTTTTAAATATCTGGGCACTCAACTAGTTAGAGGTAGAATCAAACAGACCTAGTTTGATGAGGTTATAGACAAAATTAATTCTACCCTTCAGGGGTGGTCAAATTCTTACTTATCTAATGGTGGAAGGATCACTCTACTTAAGAGCATCCTCACATCTATCCCTCTCTATACCCTCCAAGTGGCAAACATGAAAAGAAGCACCACCTTGATGCTGGAGAGAACTTTTAACATGTACCTTTGGGCTGGTAATAGGAAACAAATGATCTGGGCTAGTTGGCAAAGAGTGGCCAAACCTTATGAAGCCGGTGGTTTGGGTTTTAAAGGCCTACATCATATGCAACAAATCATCATGTGTAACCTTTGGATCACATTCTGAAGGATTCATCTGCTAGAAGCATTTCAAAAATCCACTTTTACAGAAATAAAAAAGACCAGATTCAACTTATTAAAAGGACCAGATATATCATTTCAAAGGACATCCAAAATAGCTTATTCATATGGGATGAGCGCCAGTGGGATATTTGCACTTGCCAAAAATTCTTAACTCCTTCTATGTTGTTTTTTTCTTGGAAGTGCTAAATGATTTAATTCCAACTGATGACCTTCTGAAGCTGAAAGGATTGAAAGGCCCCTCAAGATGTCACCATTGTAAAAATAATCAAGAATCTAGTGATCATCTTTTCTTCAGATTCAGGTTTTCTAGAGATGTTTAGAAAAAGTTGAACTCTAACAATAACCTTAATCTAATTAATGTGGGCTGGGGAAACAAAAAAGACTATTTAAAAGATTGGCAGGCAATTAATCTAATGTCTCTTCCCTTCATTGTTGCCTGGTTTCTTTGGAATGCTAGGAACAAGGTGAAGCATGAGGACATTGGAACTAACACTGATTCTGTGGAGTTTATTTGTCAGGCCTGCTTACATAAGCTGATTAGTTGGAAGAAGTTCCTCAAGATTTTGAAGGACCTGCCTAATATTGAACTCAAACAACTTAAGGTAATCAAGGTTAGATGGGAGAAACCTCCTCATCCTTTTATTAAAATAAACACTGATGGAAGTTTCACCCATAAGAAAGCTGGTATTGGACGTGTCTTTAGTGATCACACTGGTAAAGCTTTGCTATATTTCAAGGCCCCCTATATTGCTATAGATGCCCTTGAAATAGAAGCTGTTGCTTTTTATTGGGCCCTTAAATTTTCCATGGAAATTCAGTGGAAATGGATTATTGTTGAACTGGACTCTTCTCACCTGGTGGAGCTAATCACTGGTGACCTCAATTCTGGTTGAGGTTTAGTTTTTCCTCTTTAGTAGCCCAGGGTCAGCCATAAAACTTTTCCTGTTGACTATTCCTAGAAAACTAGACATGGAACCCTCACCACTAGAAACTCCAAATCGTTCTCCACTCAACTTGAAGTTCCACATATTGGTCCTAACCTCTAAACACTTAGTAGTCACTGTGGGGGAAACTCAAGATGAGTCACCGTTAGGATTGCTGGACCTTAGGGTTGACCTTGGGTGTTGGTCTGGAGCTAAGGCACTCACTACACTCAATACACTTATCTACACTCACAATCACTCACAACCCTGAACTCAAATTTTTAGCCTAGATCCCTTGATCTTTTGGGATACTCATGTAGATGGTCCACTANCACCGTTAGGATTGCTGGACCTTAGGGTTGACCTTGGGTGTTGGTCTGGAGCTAAGGCACTCACTACACTCAATACACTTATCTACACTCACAATCACTCACAACCCTGAACTCAAATTTTTAGCCTAGATCCCTTGATCTTTTGGGATACTCATGTAGATGGTCCACTAAACCTTTACAGACGAAGACTTGCTGCTCGATACCGCTGACCACAACCGTCCGCTCTACATCTCCGTCAACATTGGTAGATTTGTGTTATCCAGAGTTTTAGTGGATCTTAGAGCATCTATTAACTTGATGAGTCTACAGACGTTAGCATATTTGAACTTCGATGTACAGGAGCTCATCCCCAATAAGATGATGTTAAGAGGATTCAACCAAAAGGGAGAAAGAGCCCTTGGATCAATTTCATCACTTATGAAGGTTGGAGAACTTGTAACAACCGTTAAATTTCATATCATCGACGTCGAGACCTCTTTTAACACTCTATTGGGTCAACCGTGGATTCATGAGCATAACATGGTTCCATCATTCCTAAACCAGTGCATTAAATATCGGAGCGATGATCAAGAAAATTGCATCAAGGGAGACCTACAAGCATTTTCAGTACATGAAGTTGGTATCCATGAAGATGCTGCCTACTACGCGCCTCCAAAGAAGACAGTCTTCTCATGAAGTTGGTATCCATGAAGATGCTGCCTACTACGCACCTCCAAAGAAGACTGTCTTCTCGCACGGAAGTTGGTATCCATGAAGATGCTGCCTACTACGTGCCTCCAAAGAAGACTGTCTTCTCGCGTATCCATGAAGATGCTGCCTACTACGCGCCTCCAAAGAAGACTGTCTTCTCGCGTGAAATTTTGACAAACAAAGATAAAGATTCAGAAGTATCACAAAAAGAAAGCCATACAACTCCGCTTCAACAACCTTCTACCACTGTCCTACAACGAATTGGTGGAGGTTCTTCTAGTTTACACACCCGAGGATGAGGCCAGGGACGTGGACGAGGAAAGATCAATTTAATTGTTGAATGGACTAGGCCAACTATCAACATTGGCGGTGAAGACAGTTCTGAAGATGTGGTAATGATGACAAAGCAGAAGAAGCCTTAGTACAAGATATCCCTAGAAGATATAGAGAGGACTGAATATAAAAAAATGTATGATTGGATAAACCAAAATCAAAAGGTCGAGAGTTTAGAGGTCAAGGAAGTTCGTAGTGTTGGTTCAAAGCCGATCAAATTTTACCACGCTTCTTCCTCTACTGAGCTTGAAAAACCGTTTAGAGGTCAAGGAAGTCCATAGTGTTGGTTCAAAGCCGATCAAATTTTACCGGATAAACCACTATGTGAATGTTATGACCCTTACTCCGATTCTCCCTCAAAAGGTCGAGAGTTTAGGGGTCAAGGAAGTCCGTAGTGTTGGTTCAAAGCCGATCAAATTTTACCATGCTTCTACCTCTATTGTAAGTCCCATACTATGACCCTCACTCTGATTCTCCCTCAAAAGGTCGAGAGTTTAGAGGTCAGGGAAGTCCATAGTGTTAGTTCAAAGCTGATCAAATTTTACAGTGCTTCTACCTCTACTGAGCTTGAAAAATATGTAAATTTGGATGTTGATTCTAATGAATTAATGGAAATGCCTACCTCTACTGAGCTTAAAAAACATGTAAATTTGGATGTTGATTCTAATGAATTAATGGAACTACCTCTACTGAGCTTGAAAAACATGTAAATTTGGATGTTGATTCTAATGAATTAATGGAATCACCTTTTGGTTACTTCTCACCTTGTGTTCAAAAGTTAATTCAACAGGGAAATTTACCAGAATAAATGCTAAAAGATAAATTTCAACTCTTTGAAAAATTGTGGAATACTAAAAGACGAACTCCCAATTCAAAAGAAGGTCTCGGATTTGGTACAGTTGGACCAGTCGATGATTCTGAATTTTGCATGATTATTACTAGTGAGTCGGAAAAAGATTGTCTCGATATAGATGATGGCTCTACTGATCAACCAATAGAAGATGCTCTGCCAGAATTTCAGGAAGAAATTAAATCCACTATCGATGAATTGAAAGAGATTAACCTCGAAACTGAAGAACGACCCCGACCTATATTTATAAGTTCTCTACTTGATGACAAAGATTTTGCAGAAATGGTCAAATTTCTAGCAGAGTTCAAAGATTGCTTCGTGTGGAGCTACGATCAAATGTCAGGACTGTCAGCAGAGGTTACAGTCCATAAACTTTGGGTGGACAAGAATGTAACCCCAGTAAAACAAGCTTCAAGGAGAATGCGCCTCGAGATAGAACAACAAGTCATCGCCGAGGTGAAGAAGTTGATAGACGCCAACTTTGTTAAAGAAGAACAGTACCCCACGTGGTTAGCCAATGTTATACCGGTTAAAAAGAAAAATGGACAGATCCGTGTTTGTGTCAACTTCAGATATTTGAACAAAGCATGTCCAAAAGATGAGTTTCCACTACCTATACCGGAGATGATGGTGGATATCGCTTCGACACATGAAATTTTCTCCTTCATGGACAGATCGTCGGGGTATAACCAAATCAAGATGGCTCCCGAGGATGCAGCGCTTACAGCTTTCAGAACACCGATTGGAATCTTCTGCTACACAATGATGTCGTTCGGCCTAAAGAACGTCGGAGCGACATATCAACGTGCAATGACGAGGATTTTTGATGATCTCATTCACAATCAAGTAGAATGCTACGTGGATGATCTTGTCATCAAAAGTAAACTGAAAATAGACCATTTGTACGATTTGAGGATTGTGTTTGAACGGTTACGACAATATAACCCTAAAATGAATCCCCTAAAGTGCGCCTTTGGCGTCCCCTCCGGGAAATTTCTAGGATTTGTTGTCCGTCATCGGGGAATCGAGTTCGACCCGGGTAAGGTTAAAGCTATCTTAGAAATGCCTCCCCCTAAGACCTTGAAGCAGTTACGTTCCTTCCAGGGGAAGTTGGCATATCTGAGACGCTTTATTTCTAATCTCTCAGGTAGGTGTCAGCCTTTCTCGGCATTAATTAAAAAGGACGCCAAATTTATGTGGGAAGAAAAATGCCAGCGGGCCTTTGAGGTCGTTAAACAATATTTAATGACACCTCCTGTTTTGGTAGCCCCTATCCCAAGAAAATCGTTAATACTTTATACCGCGGCTTTGGATGACTCTCTTGGAGCCCTATTAGCCCAAGTCAATGAGGAGGGAAAAGAAAATGCTCTCTACTACTTCAGTCGTCGTCTAATACCGACGGAGATAAGGTATCCACCTATTGAGAAGCATTGTCTGACACTAATTTTTGCCACTCAAAAGCTTAGACATTACATGCTTTCTTACAAGATTACCCTAATTTCAAAAGTTAATCCATTACAATATTTGATGGCCCGACCAACACTCTCCAGACTTTTAGCGAGATGATCAATGATCTTATTGCGATTTGACATAACTTTTCTGGCCCTCCGTGCTATCAAGGGCAGATTTTGGCAGACTTTCTCGCTGCACACCCACTGCCAGCTAGGTCCTCTCTCAACGACGAGTTACCAGACGAGCAGATACTATAATTGGAATTTTCTAGTGCGCAGCACTGGGAAATGTACTTCGATGGTGCCTCATTGGCCAGGAAAGACAAGGGATCAGGCACAGTTATACCAGGCAAGGCAGGGATTGCTTTGATCTTTATCATGCCAGATAAGGGTATGTTGAGGTTTTCGTACCACCTAACGGAGCCATGTACCAACAATGAAGATATGTTGAGGTTTTTGTACCACCTGACGGAGCCATGTACCAACAATGAAGCAGAATATGAAGTCTTAATCACCGGTTTTCGTACCACCTGACAGAGCCATGTACCAACAATGAAGCAGAATATGAAGCCTTAATCACCGGGTTGGAATTAGCAATTTTGATGGATATAACGAACATTGCCATTTATGGTGACTCTCAACTTATCATCCAGCAAGTCACCGGACAATACAGAATTCTGAAACCAAGATTAGCAGAATACCATCTGTTCGCGATAAAGCTCCTGGAGCAGATTCCTGAGGTGACTTTCTACCCGATTCCTCGGGGAGATAATGATCATGCCGACGCTTTAGCAAAACTCGCTAAGGAAATGACGTGTCCCCCGGAGGATTCCATCAAAGTCAAGGTGCAAGGAAGATGAGTCTTGTCTCAAAACAACTTCGAAACTCTACACAAGCTTGGATAAAAGAAACCGTAAATACAATTGCAGACATCAACAAAGATTGGCGCAAGCCATCAATAGAATATTTGCATACTGCAAAGCTGCCAGAGGACAAGTCTGAGGCACACCACATCACAAGAAGGGCCATGTCTTACGCCCTGGTGGAAAATGTTCTCTACAGAAGCTCATTCGACCAAATGTGGCTACGGTGTTTGAGCAGAGCTGAGGCACATAATATTGTCAAAGAAGTACTTACCGGATTGTGTGGCGCTCACCAGTCGGGACCAAAAATAAAATGAAGATTAAAAGACTCGGATATTATTGGCCAGCAATGATGTCCGATTGCATGGATACTGGATGTCCGATTGCATGGATACCGCCAGAAGATGTCATCAATGCCAAGTGCATGGGGTGGTCTTTCACCAGCCTCCGAATGTATTACACCCAACTATTGCCTTGTGGCCATTCGAGTGTTGGGGCACAAACATAATAGGTCCGATAGACCCTCCATCTTCTAAAGGACATAGATTCATACTTATCGCTACATATTTCTTCNACTTCTCCAAATGGGCAGAGGCAGTACCGTTACGTGAGGTTACGACACAACACGCCCTTCAATTTTTCAAAATCCAAATCGTCTACCGTTTTGGAGTACCGCAAAGAATAATCTCTAACAATGGGACAACTTTCAAAAGCACAAAGATCAACAATTTCGTCAGAAGACATGGGATAGATTGGAGATACTCTACAATTTACCATCCCAGAGCAAATGGTCTGGTTGAAGCTTTCAACAAGACACTAGTACAGATTTTGAAGAAAACATTGGATGAAAATAAAAGGGATTGGCATAACAAGCTGTTAGAAGCCCTGTGGGCCTACCAGATGACTTTCAGGACTCCCACCCAGTGTGCACCTTGTATGCTCGTGTACGGGACCGAGGCCGTGCTGCCGCTAGAGATCCAGACACCATCTCTCAGGGTCGCCGTTGCCAACCAACTTACAATAGAAGAAAGCACAAAACTCAGGCTTGAAGAACTGGAGAGTTTCAAGGGAAAACGATTGGAAGCACAACAACATTTGGAGCTCTACCAGGCAAAGATGGTACACGCCCATGATAAATTGGCCGCCCAAGGACATTCAAAGTTGGTGACCTCGTACTTGTGCTCAAAAGACCTATTCTTGCACACTCGCCCAAGGACATTCAAAATTGGTGACCTTGACCTATTCTTGCTCGTCGCAAAATAGGTGGCAAATTCGAGCCAACTTGGGAGGGACCATTTCTCGTTGAGAATTTTTATATAGGAGGAGGCTACCAGTTAGTGGACTTCCGGGGTGAAAGACCCATGTTACCGATAAATGGACGATACTTGAAAACCTATTACGCGACCTGATGCTGCTTAATGCCGCTTACCTATGCTTGCTCCTGCTTGCTTTGAAACTTTGAAACCTTGATTGTTTTAGGGTTATCTATATGGCCATATGTCTATGACTGGGTCCAAATTTTGTAATTAATCTCATATATAATGAAAATTTTGAGAAAATTTTTGAACTTTACACGTTCTCTTTTCTACTTTTGGATTTAAAAATTCCATTAAATTAAAACAAAACTCACACATAAAACGAGTAATCCTTTTCACCAAAATAAACTAAAATCTACTTTACTGGATACTCTATTTTTTTCTTGTTCAAGCCAAACTTCGGCCCACTGACGTTTCTTTCTGTCGTCTACAGAAAAAATGTCAGGACAGAGTCTGATCTTTGCCTTCCAGGATGGCTGGAACCTCACACTGAATGAAGAGATGGCGCCACAAGGAGGTGTCATAGATTTCGACATGGATTTCAACCAGATTGATATGAACTACGACGGTCCTCTAATGGGCATAGCCAGCAATGAAGAAAAGAGGGACTACCCTCACTGTTGAGGGTGACCACTCAAGACGACGTGTCACGTAAGGGTAAAAATGTGATAGCAGAACAAGGTCCGATGGAGGGGCCCAGCCGACTGCCCTCCATGATAGCTACTCCAGCGAGGGGCTTAATAGCTGCCCACAGTGAACAACTACCAAATACTCCACTCCGCAGAACACAACGCAGAAATGCAAGCCAAAAAAAACAGAGAGCCTTTCTGTGACAGGAGCGCAAGCGCCAAAGAAACGTAAGCGGTTTTTTTAACCCCATTCCTGAGGGACATATATATGATCCAAATCTGAGAGAGATTTCTGCCAGCCTGCCCACTACAGATGAAGAATCAGGATTTCTGACAGGATCAAATGTACCACCGGTCCCAGATATCTTGTGCAGAGGTTGCCCAACATGCAACGTCGAGATACCAGCCAGGACATCAGTCACGGGCGCATTTGTAGAATGCCCGGACTATAACATTTTACATCTACAACGTTTCAGTACCTTAGAAGAATACACGTCAAGCACCAACGAGTCTCAGACTCCAGATTTTGTGGCAAATGAGCCGTATGTCCCACTGGGGACGGATCAATGCGCACCGCGGAGCCCAGGTTCTTACATCCCGCTTGAGGCTGAATCTCATATTCCGGATCGGCCAGCACCAGTTTGGATTCCTGTCGAGGCCCAGAGGAAGGAACGCCCCAGGCAACTGCCAATTCCCGGAATGGTAGAATACTACAAAATAAGCAAGGTAAACAAAAGAGAATTTGAGCTCTATGAAGAGGTNGAAACTCTACACAAGCTTGGATAAAAGAAACCGTAAATACAATTGCAGACATCAACAAAGATTGGCGCAAGCCATCAATAGAATATTTGCATACTGCAAAGCTGCCAGAGGACAAGTCTGAGGCACACCACATCACAAGAAGGGCCATGTCTTACGCCCTGGTGGAAAATGTTCTCTACAGAAGCTCATTCGACCAAATGTGGCTACGGTGTTTGAGCAGAGCTGAGGCACATAATATTGTCAAAGAAGTACTTACCGGATTGTGTGGCGCTCACCAGTCGGGACCAAAAATAAAAATGAAGATTAAAAGACTCAGATATTATTGGCCAGCAATGATGTCCGATTGCATGGATACCGCCAGAAGATGTCATCAATGCCAAGTGCATGGGGTGGTCTTTCACCAGCCTCCGAATGTATTACACCCAACTATTGCCTTGTGGCCATTCGAGTGTTGGGGCACAAACATAATAGGTCCGATAGACCCTCCATCTTCTAAAGGACATAGATTCATACTTATCGCTACATATTTCTTCTCCAAATGGGCAGAGGCAGTACCATTACGTGAGGTTACAACACAACACGTCCTTCAATTTTTCAAAAGCCAAATCGTCTACCGTTTCGGAGTACCGCAAAGAATAATCTCTGACAATGGGACAGCTTTTACAAGTACAAAGATCAACAATTTCATCAAAAGACATGGGATAGATTGGAGATACTCTACAATTTACTATCCCAGAGTAAATGGTCTGGCTGAAGCTTTCAACAAGATACTGGTACATATTTTGAAGAAAACACTGGATGAAAATAAAAGGGATTGGCATAAAAAACTGTTAGAAGCCTTGTGGGCCTACCAGACGACTTTCAGGACTCCCACTCAGTGTACGCCTTATATGCTCGTGTACGGGACAGAGGTCGTGCTACCGCTAGAGATCCAGACACTATCTCTCGGAGTCGTCGTTGCCAACCAACTTACAACAGAAGAAAGCCCAAAACTCAGGCTTGAAGAACTAGAGAGTCTCGAGGGAAAATGACTAGAAGCACATCAACATTTGGAGCTCTACCAGGCAAAGATGGTACAAGCCCATGACAAATTGGTCCGCTCAAGGACATTCAAAATTTATGACCTCGTACTCGTGCTCAAAAGACCTATTCTTGCTCACTGCAAAATAGGTGGAAAATTTGAGCCAACTTGGGAGGGACCATTTATCGTTGAGAAGGTTTATATAGGAGGAGCCTACCAGTTAGTGGACTTCCAGGGTGAAAGACCCATGTTACCGATAAATGGACGATACCTGAAAACTTATTACTCGACCTGATGCTGTTTAATGCCGCTTACCTCTGCTTGCCTTTGCTTGCTTTGAAAATTTTGAAACCTTTATTGTTTTAGGGTTATCTATATGGCCATATGTCTATGACCGGGACCAAATTTTGTAATTAATCTCATATATATTGAAAATTTTTAGAAAATTTTTTAACTTCACACGTTCTCTTTTCTACTTTTGGATTTAAAAAGTTCATTAAATTATAACAAAACTTACACATAAAATGAGTAATCATTTTCACCAAAACAAACAAAAATTTACTTTAATAAATACTCTGTTTTGTTCTTGTTCATGCCAAACTTCAGCCCACTGAGGTTCTTTCAGTCGTCCGCAGAAAAATGTCAGGACAGAGGCTGGTCTTTGCCTTCCAGGACGGCTGGAACCTCGCACTGAATGAAGAGATGGCGCCACAAGGAGGTGTCATAGATTTCGACATGGATTTCAACCAGATTGATATGGACTACGACGGTCCTCTAATGGGCGTAGTCAGCAATGAAGAAAAGAAGGGACTACCTTCACTGTTGAGGGTGACCACTAAAGATGACGTGTCACGTAAGGGTAAAAACGTGATGGCAGAACAAGATCCGATGGAGGGGCCCAGCCGACTGCCCCCTTTCTGTGACAGGAACGCAAACGCTAAAGCAACGTGAGCGGTTTTCTTACCCCCTTTCGTGAGGGACATATCTATGATCCAGATCTTAGAGAGACTTCTACCAGCCTTCCCACTACAAATAAAGAGTCAAGATTTTTGACAGGATCAGATGTACACCCGATCCCAGATATCTTGTGCAGAGGTTGCCCAACATGCAACGTCGAGATACCAGCAAGGACATCAGTCACGGGCACATTTGTAGAATGTCCGGACTGTAATGTTCTACATCTACCGCATTTCAGCACCTTAGAAGAATACACTACAAACACCAACGAGTCTCAGACTCCAGATTTTGTGGCAAATGAGTCGTATGTCCCACTGGGGACGGATCAATGCGCACTGCGGAGCCCAGGATCATACATCCCGCTTGAAGCTTAATCTCATATTCCGGATCAGCAAGCGCCAGTTTGGATTCCCGCCAAGGCCCGGAGGAAGGAACTCCCCGGGCAACTGCCAACTCCCGGAATGGTAGAATACTACAAATTAAGCAAGTTAAATAAAGAGAATTTTAGTTCTATGAAGAGGTTCAAGGAAAGTTTATCAACATATTGGAAGGCCTGGAGCTATATACCCGGGTTTTCTCTAAAACTGATGAAAGAAGCATCCTGGACTGCATCTTCAATTTGAGAGATAGAGAGAATGTACTCCGAGCTGAAGAAATGGATGTCGGGAAAGGGAAGAATCACCATCTAGTACGGATGTTGCTACAATTTTACAAACAACAGACAGAGGAATCCGCTTGGGCTCCTCAGATACGATCAAGTGGATCCGTTACCCCCGATGATAAAGTGGATGATAAAGAGAATGGTCAAGTGGAATATCCTACCCGCCACTTGAATTCCTAACAGTTGTATCATTAACGTTTATATCAGTGGATGATAAAGAGAATGGTCAAGTGGAATATCCTACCCATCCATTGCCACCAATGATAAAATGGATGATCAAGAGAATGGTCAAGTGGAATATTCTACCTGCTACTTGAATTCCTAACTGCTGGCATCATCAACATTTACGAAGAAGGTGACTGCATTCCTCCGCACATTGACCATCATGACTTTGTGAGGCCTTTCTGCACGGTCTCGTTCATGAGTAAGAGCAATATTTTGTTTGAAAAAGAAATTGATGTAATCGGCCCTGGTGAATTCAAAGGAGCTGTGGAGATTCCTCTCCCAGTTGGTTTAGTACTTGTTCTCAAGGGCAACGGTGCAGACGTGGCCAAGCACTGCATTCCAGGAGTATGACACCGTAGGGTGTCCGTGACCTTCCGCAGAATGGATGACTGTAAGATAACATATGGATTCCAGTAAGACCCGGAGTTGGAAGAACTGTTTCCTTACGAGCTATGAGATGGTTGTACCTCTGAATACTTGCAAAGGGTACTTATCCTGGAGCATGACTCAGAAGGTCTGCTTGATCAAGAGCTCGATATACCAAGCGCAGATGACTCACTTGCTTTCCTTTAACAAGCATGACATGTATCTGATGTAATCAGTCCATGATGTACTCTTTTTGGAGGCATTAGCCTATAGTTGATCTGTAGCATTTTTATTGAAGCAGATTAATGGAAATTTCTCTCAAGTTGTGCCTTTTTGTCAATTGCCTTTTTGTGCGATGGATGAAAGCCACAAACCATGCAATGGTTCAGAGTTCCAATGAACAAAGAACAAAACGACAAATTTTCAACAATAAATGAAACACAAATGAAAGATAATCATAAATGAATAAATAACAAAACAAATTTCTTTAAAAAAAGAAATCAACCAATTAAAATTAAAACTTTAAAAACAAATTTTGAAAAATTAAATTGTGATAAAAACGACAAGAAAATAAAACAAACCTATTGAGTGGATACTTCCATTTTCGAAATTTCCTACTCTTTGTGCGCGAAGCACAACCATCATTATCTACACTAACTCCCTGCACATCCCCGCAGAATGTCACATTCTACACAAAAACTCACAAAACCTTACAAATCTCCTTCAACAAAATCAACATTTCCACTTGACACACTACTGCAAATTCAACTCACAAGTTCTTTGTAAATTTCATATCACATCTTCAAATCAGTACCAATATCCTGATTCTCACATTTTGAGGTTGATACCTAAATTTCGACTCTCTCCTGGAATTGATACCCACATTTTAATTCTTTTATTTTTGAATTGATACCTACATTCCAATTCTTTCATCTCACAATTGATACTTACATTTCAATTCTCACATCTTTGAATTGATACTTACATTTCAATTCTGACATCTTTGAATTGATACTTACATTTCCATTCTCACATTTTTGAATTGATACCTACATTTCAATTCTCTCATCTTCAAAATTGACCTATATTCAATTCTCATTTCCGAATCAATCCTAAATTTCTGATTCTTTACATTTGAGGTCTGTCCTTACATTCTGACACCCTCTTTTGAGAATTGACCTACATTTCAATTCCCATTTTCAAATCAGTCATAAATTTCTGATTCTTTACATTTGAGGTCGGTCCTTACATTCTGACACCTTTTTTTGAGAATTGACCTACATTGTAATTCTCATTTCTGAATCAGTCCTACATTTCTGATTCTTTACATTTGAGGTCAGTCCGTACATTCCGACACCTTCTTTTGAGAATTGACCTACATTTCAATTCTCATCTCCGAATCAGTCCTACATTTCTGATTCTATACATTTGAGGTCGGTCCTTACATTCCGACACTTTCTTTTGAGAATTGACCTACACTTAAATTCTCATTTTTGAATCAGTCCANGTCGGTCCTTACATTCCGACACTCTCTTTTGAGAATTGACCTACATTTCAATTCTCACTTCCGAATCAGTCCCACATTCCTGATTCATTTATTTGAGGTCGGTCCTTACATTCTGACACCTTCTTTTGAGAATTGACCTACATTTCAATTCTTATTTTCGAATCAGTCCTAAATTCCTGATTCTCTACATTTGAGGTCGGTCCTTACATTCTGACACCTTCTTTTGAGAATTAACCTACATTTCAATTCTCATANTTGAGGTCGGTCCTTACATTCTGACACTCTCTTTTGAGAATTGACCTACATTTCAATTCTCACTTCCGAATCTGTCCTACATTTCTGATTCATTACATTCGAGGTCGGTCCTTACATTCGACACTCTCTTTTGAGAATTGACCGACATTTCAATTCTCACTTCCGAATCAGTCCTACATTCCCGATTCATTACATTCAAGGTCGGTCTTTACATTCTGACACTCTTTTGAGAATTNTTTTGATTCTCTACATTTGAGGTCGGTCCTTACATTCCGACACCTTCTTTTGAGAATTGACCTACATTTCAAGTCTCATTTCCAAATTAGTCCTAAATTTTTGATTCTCTACGTTTGAGGTCGGTCCTTACATTCTGACACCTTTTGAGAATAGACCTACATTTCAATTCTCATTTCTGAATCAGTCCTAAATTTCTGATTCTCTACGTTTGAGGTCGGTGTACATTCTGACACCTTCTTTTGAGAATTGACCTACATTTCAATTCTCATTTCCGAATCAGTCTTAAATTTCTGATTCTTTACATTTGAGGTCGACCCTTACAATCCGACACCTTCTTTTGAGAATTGTCCTACATTTCCATTCTCATTTCCGAATCAGTCCTACATTTCTGATTCTTTACATTTGAGGTCGGTCCTTACATTCCGACACCTTCTTTTGAGAATTGACCTACATTTCAATTCTCATTTCTGAATCAGTCCTAAATTTATGATTCTCTACGTTTGAGGTCGGTCCTTACATTCCGACACCTTCTTTTGAGAATTGACCTACATTTCAATTCTCATTTCTGAATCAGTCCTACACTTCTGATTCATTGCATTCGAGGTCGCCCCTTACACTCCGACTCTCTCTCTCACTCCCTCTCTTTTCGAGTTGATACTTAAATTTCAAGTCCCACCTCGGGGTCAACACTTACATTTTGACTCCCTTCCTTTGGAAATCTTTGAAATTTCATACCTCAAAATTCACTCTCTAATCCCCAACGAGAGTCCCTACTCCTTGATTTCAACTGGACGATCACCTGCTAATTCCCCGGCAGAAACAAATCACACACACAACTCTACACATACTTCTGGGTCTGCTGACTTAGGAGTCTGTATTGGTTTTGGTTGATTTCGTCGGTCAACGCCAATACGCGCGGTGTGCTTTCCCAAAACACCACACCTATTGGGGTTCCATTTGTTGACCTCAATTCTGGTTGAGGATTAGTTTTTCCTCTTTAGTAGCCCACGGTCTAGCCATAAGACTTTTCCTGTTGACTATTCCTAGAAAACTAGACATGGAACCCTCCCCACTAGAAATTCCAATTCCTTCTCCACTCAACTTGAAGTTACACATATTGGTCCTAACCTCTAAACACTTAGTAGATGGGGTCACTGTGCGGAAAACTCAAGATGAGTCACCCTTAGGATTGCTGGACCATAGGGTTGACCCTGAGTGTTGGTCTGGAGCTAAGGCACTCACTACACTCACTACACTCACTACACTATGAGTCACCCTTAGGATTACTCGACCTTAGGGTTGACCTTGGGTGTTGGTCTGGAGCTAAGGCATTCGAGTCACCCTTAGGATTGCTGGACCTTAGGATTGACCTTGGGTGTTGGTCTGGAGCTAAGGCACTCACTACACTTATCTTACCGACATACACTCACAACCCTGAACTCAAACTTCTAGTCTAGATCCCTTGACCTTTTGGGATACTCATGTAGATTGTCCCCTAAACCTACTAGCCCTAGGGACAACCCTGAACTCAAATTTCTAGCCTAGATCCCTTGATCTTTTGGGATACTCATGTAGATGGAGCCCTAAACCTACCAGCCCTAGGGCTATGGTGTGGCTAGAACCACTACATAGAGGACCCAAAATGGGGTTTCCATTAGTCCATGGCTTATTGGTGATGATTGGTACCTCAACTCTACCAAAATACCCATATTGGCCTTTACCCCTAAAACACCCCCTAATTAGAAAAATACCCCTCTTGGGCTCAAAATCCCAAAAATTCCAAAAATTCCCAGAAAATCCCAATAAATCCCAAATATTCCTAATTTCATTTCTTTTAACTAACACATGATCCAATTTAGCCAAATTGACCATCTTTAACCAAAATCCCCAAATTGCTCTTTAAAGACTCAAATTTCCCCAAATCCATCTCAAATGTCCATCAATTGGGTCTCAATTCACCCTAATTCCAATCCTAAACTTAAATTCACTTTTGACATGACCAAACTGAACCAAATCCAAGCTCAATTGGTCTATGAATTGAGCCCAATTTTGATTTGGGTCAAAGCCCCAATTTTGACCATATGACTTAATCTCACCAAATCGAACCCATGGCCTAGTCAATTGGCCTCAATTAATGTTGAAAAATCTTTATAACACTTTGATACATCAAAATCAACCATTAATTGGCATTGGTGAACTCTCAAATCCATTTGATTTTGGCTTACATCCAAAATTCCCAAATTTAGCCCCAAATTGGCTAAGTCCCCAAATTTCACCCAATTGATTTCCTTAACCTCCAAATTGGCATCCAATTCATGTTTAAAACTCTTCATGAGGTCCCTATTGACCATTTACAACAATCAATTTAGACTTATCCCAAGGCTAACCCAAGCTAGACCCAAGCCTAGTCCAACATGACCAAATTGATTAAAGTTCAAAATTCCCTCAAATTGACCCTTCAATTGAACTCATAACCCCTTCCACCCTTCACCAAAGTTGTTCCTTGTGATCATCTACACCAAATGCAACAATCAATTGAGCCAATTGACATGGCTAACCTAGCCCAAACACAAGTTTTGGTCATTTGCACCCACTTGGACCCATACACTAAATGTGGCCTAACCACCTTAAAGCCACCAAATTAACTCCACCACAGCCATTAGTTGGACTTAGTGACCAATCCAAACACCATGAAACCACCTAAATCAAGCCATGGACCCACGGTCCCCCAAATTAAGGGATCTTATTTCCAAAAATGCACATGCTTATGATATCTTTGCCAAATCCAAGCACATTTGCATTAAATTGTTGTGATGGATACCTCTGGGTTCCCTGAGCTCCTAGCCACCTCCCCCTGGCCGGCCGGCTAGCCTAGTGGCCCGAAAAACCCAAAACCGAGAGCCACCCCCATGACACCTCACCCAAATCAAACCTAGAGCCTAGTTCATCCAAATCAAACTATGGAGCTCCTCTGCCCTCCACCTAAGCACCACAATGCACCCAAACTTATGCCCTGAGAGCCACCCCATGGCCATTTTATAAAAACTCACCTGCCACGGCCATGCGAGGTGTGCTGAAATGAGAGACCTCTCCAAACTTCACACAGAGCTTCCCTAAGATCCCCTCAGTGCATTCCAACCATCTTCCCTCACCCATTACCATTGCCGAAGCTCAATTTTGAGCTTAGACCCTGCCGAAAACCATCTTTCCTCACCCATCCCCCTTGTCGGAGCCCAATTTTAAGCTTGAAACCTTACCGAAAACCAGGACAGAACCCAATACACCTCCACACTCCACCAAACTTCAATTGCTTGTGCCCACACCTTCACAAGAGTTAAATAAGCCAAAGCCCCATCAAATCCCCCTTCCACAGAGCCTCTACCATAGCTCTAGACCAACACCTGAAATCGAGCTTGGTCGAATTCATACCTAGGCTTTACACCAAAACCAGGGACTCAATCTCTAGCCTCCTTGGACCCCAACGAACGTGTCGAGCATCTCTGATTGAATTCATACCTAGGCTTTACTTAAAGTTGATTGCATGGTACCTTAGCCGTATGGATGTGTTTGTCTCTCTTAGACGAGTTCATAGGATCAAACCTGAAGTGATTTGGTTGAATCTAGGCCGAGATCTCAAGGTTTTAGTCTGGACGGGCACGGGATCATTCTTTCGGGGATGATGACGGGGAGCCGTTTGATCAAGCGTGTATCAAATGGACGAGGGAGATCGAGCCGGACAACGCATCGGGACATAAACAGCGGGCCGAGTCAGCAAGCTACATGGATGGCGGCATCCAACCAGAGCGCGCCACGGAGCTGCCTAGGATATAGTCAGCACGCGCTATTTAAATAGATAAATAGGGTTTTCCTATTTATTTAAATACCCTCAACTTCAAAAATACATAACTTTGTGTAAAAAAATCATAAAAATAAAATAAAAATACTCTCTTGCTCAGTAAACAGAGGAGAATAATGTGGAATAATTTTCAAGTCCATTTGATGTATAAAATATTTTTAATTAATTAAATACTATTTGAAATCATTTGATTCTCCACCCATATTGACACATCACCTTGGCTTGAAATTTTAACATATTGTAGCTTCTGTAAGGGGGAATACTCTCTGATTTTTTTAAAATCAGATGAGGTTCCTATATAGAAATCTATATTTTCAGGTTATTTCACATCATTTACTTAAAATAATCATGGAAATTTGCATATTGGTTATTAAATCCCAAGAAAATTTTGGAAGTTCTTCCATGACCAGAGAAACCTTCAAAAATAATTTCATGGGTCAAGACATTTAAAACATCCTTAAATTTTCCAAATACCAAATCACTAAGATAATTAATTTTGAAAAGTATAAACATTTAAATGACTTAATTTTTTATGTCGACTGTGATTTATGATCCAAATAACTCATCATAAAAGTTTCAAAATATTTTGAGTTCATTTAATAACTTAAATTGATTTTTAAAGATAAATACCACTCTTAACACTTAAATGATTTTTTAAAAATCAAAATATAACTCAAAAAATTATGAAACTTAGTTTTTTGAGTTCTCTGTGATTAGGGGTATTTTTTAAAAATAAAATAATATTAAAGATAAAAATTCGATTTTTAGCCTATTATAAATATTTAAATAATTAAAAATTCATAAAAATCATAAAAATAATAAAACTCATGGAAATGTTCTAAATTGTTTCCTAATCACTTAGGAATAATTAGAATATTTTTTATGATTTTCTAAATAAAGATATTTATTTTCAAAACTTTAAAAAAAATAATTTTTTAAAAGGCTAAAAATGAGTTTTCACTAAAACAATTCCAATAAATCAAGGAAAAATCAGAAAAATATAAAATTTGCTTCTATGTGTTCTCTGACCTTAGGGAGATTTTTCAAAAATATAAAACGTAATTTTCACCACCTAAAATACTTTATTTTTATTAAATAACCCAGAACTTAAAACAATTCTAATAAATCACAGAGAATTCAAAAAATTGTGAAATTTGATCCAAAGGCTTCCCTAGTCTAGGTCTAGCATCAGTAAAATTTTCAAGGGATTATAATTTACGTTGGTCAAGTTAGGAATTTTCTTTGAAAAATCCTATTTTTTGCATTGAAATAATTATATAAATTAAATTAAATTTTGAAAAATCACATTTTCTCTTCTGATGTCTCAATGGTCCCATGAATGAGGTAGGATAAAAATTTCAAAGTTATTTAAATTGAATTTGATAAATTATGAAGCGTTAGAGCCTTAGGGGCAGATATGTAGGTTTGGAAATCTTGCATTAATTAACATTTAGGCTTAATTCAGGGAGGGTAATGGATAACCTCTGATCTTAATCAATTTATTTGATGCTTGAAATACAAAGGGATTAATTGGTATAAACCAATCTTACTTTCTTAATTAAGATTAATAAATTTTTAAATTATTAAAATTTGGAAGATTATTAAAATTAAATGACCCTCGACATAGGGGTATGACTTTTGAAGTCAATAACTAATCGATTTAATACCCCTACTTTGATTTTCAAATAGAATCAACATCATGAATCATGACCACTTAAAGCTGAACCTTTTCAAAACTAATTAAGACACTCACCTAGGTCTTAAAGGGTTTAGTGGTGACTTAGGCTAAATCAAAATTTACTAAATCAGGATTAGAGAAATAAACATAATTAAATCAAACATCCTGGAAGCACCACTAAGCCCAATTAGGATTAAAATTTGGGTAAGTGTCCAAATTACACTCACTTGCCCCTTCAAGGGTCTTCACCCACATAATTCTTAAATTGAATGATTAGTGATAATTACCCTATTCTTAGGGATAATTGGGACATCAATGTTCACTGAGCAATAAGGATATTTACAGGATGAACCATTAAGCAACATTATAATTTTAAATGGACTCGAGGCTTTTCACTAGTTGATGAGAGGGAGGCATGGACCTGCTTCCCTCTCATGACTTGTTGGATACCTCAGAGGCCTATTAAACTTAATATTTTTTGCTTAATGAAATCATCGTTAATTAAACTTTTAAGTACTTACCAAAATACAACATAAAGTTAGGAAAACCCCTCAGAACTCTACTTTTCCTGCTTAATAAATGTCGTCGCATGCATTTTCAAGTTTCAGGTGGTGGAACGAGAAGACTCGCCAGGTACACTTTTACAGTTCCGTCTTTCTTCTGCCTTTTCCTTACATGTTTCATGCTTGCATTTACTTACATAAACTTGCATGTTAACTATAACCAAAACCAAAACTAAAATCAACCAAGATAAAATTCACCGCCACAAATTTCAAGATATAAAACAACTCAAACTTTAATCACAAACATCACACAAAAAACCACAACTTCAATAATTAAGATGTCTCTATCGGATGATCGGGAATCCCTCGGAGGAGGTAACCTACGGTTGCTAATGAGGATTCCCACGGCTAAATGAAAGTATGGAACTCATTAAGTTGAGTTTAGTAAATTCATTTGGACTAAGTGAATCCATGAAATGAGTTTAGTAAGTTCATTTAGACTAAGTGAATCCAATAGAAAATAGTGGTGCCGGAACGAGGAAATCATAGGATCCTTACCGGTATCGCTCTAATAAACTTTAATATGCCCTCATAAAATTTAAAGAACTTTAACCATAGGGCCACCTGATATGATGTTATAACTTGACACACTAGATAACTCAGTCTTGTCGCGGCAAGGAGCTTGGAGCTAGATTGGTGGGCAGCACANGTCGGAACGAGGGAACCGTAGGATCCTAATCGGTGACGCTCTAATCAACTTTAATATGCCCTCATAAAATATAAAGAACTTCAACCATAGGGCCACCTGATTTAATATTATAACTTGACACATTAGATAACTCAAATTCGTCGTAGCAGGAGCTTGGAGCTAACATGGTGGGCAGCACGACCATCTTCAATAGCAAAACCTGTCTTCCTTAGCTAAACCAATCTTCCTTCCTTGGACCTAAACAACAAAGCCATAGGACTTCGAGGTTGCTTGCTTATGCAACGTAAATTCTCACATCATCTTTAGGCCTTTGTATAACACTGCTATATAATATAAGCCCTAACTCGTCTTAGGATTCCGAGGTTGTCGTTTGTCACGACCTAAACCCTCACATCTTCCAGGCTATTTGTGTGATCATTTCACACGAATGTAAGCCCTAACTAAGAATATTGGCAGGATGAAACACCTAAGNTTGGCAGGATGAAACACCTAAATATTTCTCCTCAAAATTAAAGCCAAACATTAGGATAGCTTGGGAAGTCACGGAGGTTCNTATTTCTCCTCAAAACTGAAGCCAAACATTAGGATAGCTCGGGAAGTCACCGGAGTTCTCCTCTGACTCCATGACATCCCCTAGTTGTTCTTTCTTTGGATTCTACAATAAAATGTTCCAAATTTGAACCCCATTTNTTCTTCCTTTGGATTCTACAATAAAATGTTCCAAATTTGAATCAATCCCCTTTTCACACCTCTACATCCAATTTCGTTGAAAAGTCCCACCCTTTGAAATTCCTTGAAGACAATTTTTCTTGATTTTTATTGAGAGTTTTCTTAAGTGACTTTGGTCATTTAAGATGTAATTAACTATAGGGGTTTGCCCTTGTAGAANTACAATAAAATGTTCCAAATTTGAACCAATCCTCTTTCACACCTCTACGTCCGATTTCATTGAAGAGTTCTACCATTTGAAATTCCTTGAAGATAATTTTTTCTTTATTTTTATCGAGAGTCTTCTTAGGTGACTTTGGTCATTTAAGATGTAATTAACTATAGGGGCTTGCCCTTATAGGAAGCATGTCCGAACCCAGCTTAATATAAACCCTATTTAATCCTTTATATTAAATAGGGGAACTTGTCGGCAAATACAAAGGTTTAGCAGACACAACAGACGTCACACTTTCCTTAGTTTATTTGATTGAGCCTCATCCTCAATTCTTGTGTTTATCCTTTGGGATAGATACAGGATCTGAGATACAGTGCTCTTTTATTTTAAACTATANAGTTTATTTGATCGAGCCTCATCCTCAATTCTTGTGTTTATCCTTCAGGATAGATACAGAATTTGAGGTACATTTCTCCTTCATTTTAAACAATGGAAAATATGGGGTCAGTTTGATTTCATACTTCAATGTTCTTCCGAAGCGGGCGACGAAATTTCGATTCCAGTGACCGACGGCTTCTTACGGGCAACCCCACAAACCAACCCGAAATAACGCCGACAATCACTGACAACATTCCCCCCCCTTTTTGGCACATAAACCAGTGGATTTTCAAGATAAAGAAGCTTATCACTAAGATTAAGCTACAAATCTCATTTATTTATAGGGGCTCTCTAATTTTCAAGTTAATGGTCCCTATTTTGGTATAAAAATTATACTAATTAAAATATTACTAAAAAAATACAAAACATGTTTTGGTAGGTTCACTGTGGTCAGAGGACCCTAGAAAAAATATAAACTTGGTTTAACCCATTAAAAATAACCCTAATTATCACCAACCCCTAAATATAAAATAAAGTTAAATTGGAGTAATTATAATTGTAAATGACATGAAAATCATTCTCCACTATAAATTAATGATAGAGGAGCTTCCCATAAAAATTTCAAGTCAATTGGAATTAATTTGACCACTAAAATGGATTAATTAAGTGAAATGATATTTTTGTCATTAAAATAGTTGTTATAATTAAAATAAAACTAAAAAATTACCAAATTGGTTTGGCAACCCCTTATGACAAGAGGAACCTAAGAAAAATAAAAGTGTAATTAAAGTAAATGCTTCATTTTTATGCAATTTTTAAGAATTTAAATAATTAAAAATTAATTAAAAATCATAAAATTGTAAAATTGTAAAAAACATACTAAAATGTCAAATTTGGCTTCCTCATCACTTGGGACCAAATAAAATGAATTTTCTTTAATTTTATACTAATATATTTCTAATAATTAAAATATTAATCACAAAAATATGAAATTTTATTTCTCTGGGTTCTCTGGACTCAGAAAGATTTAATGAAAATGTAAAATTTAATTTTTTGCTTAAATAATATTTTATATTTAATTAATACACAAAAAAAGTAAATAATTCTAATAATTAAATTAAATCTCTAAAAATCATGAAAATTGGTCAAGGTGGTCTTCTTACCTAGGTAACCCTCCAATAATTTTCTTAAGGATAGAAGCTTTATTTTGGTTGAGTTATTAAATTTTCATTAAAATTTCCTATTTTTTGCATTAAAAATAATTATAAGATTAAATGAATTCAGAACGAATCACATTTTCTCCTCTAATGTTTCAATTAACCCATGAGTTGAGTAACATAAAAGTTCTAAAGTCATTTGAGTTTGATTTAATGAATTATGAGGTGTTAAGGCCTTAAAGGCAAAAGGGTAACTTTGGAATTTAAGCCTTAATTAATATTTAGGCTAACTAAAGGGTAAATGGGTATTGAATGAGCTTAATTGACATGTCTTGATGATTAAAATATGAATGAAAAATGGTAGCAACCAATCTCACTTTGGTCTCATTAAAAATAAATTTGTAATTTTTCAAATTGATGAAACTTAGAAGAATAATACATAGAAAGATATTTAAGTTAGGGGTTTGACTTTGGAAGATCATAACCCACTAACTTAAACCCCAACTAATGGTTTTAAAATAATTTATGACATATTATAAGGATTAAAAGTATAAATATTCAAAATTTTCTAACAATTACAAATTTACCCATTAATTTTGAAGGGCTTAGAAGTGAATTAGGTTTAATCAAAATTTTGTCTAATGAGGTAGAAAAAAAATGAAATATGATTAATTTGAAACTTTTTTTAAAAAAAATACAACAAGCCCATCTTTAAAATCAAACTGGCTAAGTTCCTTAACCAAATTGCCCCTCAGGGCCTTCACCCATATAATTCACAAGTGAAACATTAAGTGATAATTATCCCACTTAAAGGGATAATAAAAAATCAATGTTTACTAAGTGTAAGGGTATAAACTGGGTGAACCATATATAGCAAACTTAGTAAGACCAAAACGAACTCGAGATGATTCGAAGGATTGTGAAATGTCTAGGATATCACCTATGACCTCTTTCGGGATTCTTTGGAAATCTTAGAGGACACTTGGACATATTATGATTTGCTTAATGCAATCATCCACATATATGAATAAATTGGACCCACCAATGTTCAACATAGGATCTGGTTGAGATACCTCAAATTTGTGCTCTCTTTTTTTCTTTTCCTACAAGCATGTTTTTACTCTTGCAAAAATATTCAATATATAAGAAAGCATCCTTCTCCTTGTCAAGAAATCATAATAAATGGATAAAATGAATTAGTTCAATTTATATTGTGCCAAATAGGAGCATACCTATTATTTACCCTTTGGTCTAGGCATAAAGAAAATTGACTAATCCTATGCTTATTTACTGAATCTGTCGCTAGGCTGGGAGGATACCAGCTCTCACTTCGGAGCTCCCACATTCCCCTCACCTGAGGGCTAACATCTACACTTCAGCACCAAATGATAGGATCGAATTGGGGATTTTAGTTTGTCACTCTAAAATCACCAATTCTACGCTCGATAATATTATTTTGCTATTTATTNCAAATTTGAACCAATCCCCTTTCACACCTCTACGTTTGATCTCATTGAAAAGTCCTACCCTTTTAAACTCATTGAAGATAATATTTCCTGATTTTTATTGAGAGTCTTCAAAGTTGAAGATAATATTTCCTGATTTTTATCGAGAGTCTTCTTAGGTGACTTTTTGGTCATTTAAGATGTAATTAACTATAGGGGCTTGCCCTTATAGGAAGCATGTTCGAACCCATATATAAACTTATTTAATCTTTTATATTAAATAGGGGAACTTGTCGGCAAATACAAAGGTTTCGCAGACCAAGCGGATGTCATACGTTTCTTAGTTTATTTTGATCGAGTCTCATCCTCAAGACTTATGTTTATCCTTCAGGATAGATACAGGATTTGAGGTACAGTGCTCTTTCATTCTAAACTATGAAAAATATGGAGTCAGTTTGATTTCATACTTCAATGTCCTTCGAAGCTGGTGAAGGGATTTCGATTCCGACAGCTTCTTTCGGGCAACCCCACAAACCAACCCGAAACAACGCAGACACCCTTCTCAGCGTTAATTAAAAAGATGCCAAATTCATTTTGGAAGAAAAATGTCAGCGGGCCTTTGAGGATGTTAAACAATATTTAATGACACCACCCATTTTGGGAGCCCTGATCCTAGGGAAACCTTTTATACTTCATACTATGACCTTAGACGACTGCCTTGGAGCCCTCTTAGCCCAAATCAACATTGAGGGTAAGGAAAACACACTCTACTACTTCAGTCCTCGTCTAATACCGACGGAAGTAAGGTATCCCCCTATTGTGAAGCATTGTCTAGCTTCAATTTTTGCCACCCAAAAAACTTAGAGATTACATGCTTTCTCATAAGATTACCCTAATTTTGAAGGTTAATCTGTTACAATATTTGATGACCCGACCAACACTCTCCGGACAACTGGCAAGGTGGTTAATGATCTGATTGCAATTTGATTCAACTTTTATTCCCCTCCATGCTAAGAAGGGACAGATTCTAGCAGACTTTCTCGCTGCACACCCACTGCCAGCTGGGTCCCCTCTCAACAACGAGTTACTAGACGAGCAAATACTACAAATGGAATTTTCCCGTGCGCAATAGTGGGAGATGTACTTTGACAGAGCATCGTTAGCAAGAATGGACAAAGGATCAGACACATTTGTACCAGACAGAGCAGGTATCAATTTGATCTTTATCACACCAGATAAGGATATGTTGAGGTTCTCATACCACCGGACAGAGCCTTGCGCCAATAACAAAGCAAAATATGAAGCGTTAATCACCAGATTAAGATTGGCAATCTTGATGGACATAACAGACATTGCCATCTATGGAGGTTCTCAACTCGTCATCCAGCAAGTCGTCAGACAATATAAAATTCTAAAACCAAAACTACCAAAATATCACTGCTACGCAATGAAGCTGTTGGAGCAAATTCCTAATGTGACTTTCTATTGGATTCTTATGGGAGATAAAGCCTCTACTGATGCTCTAGCAAAATTCATAAAAGAGCTGGCATGCCCCTCAGAGGATTCCATAAAAATCACAGTGCAAAGAAGATAAGTTTTGTCTCAAATCGAGCTCGACAATCTACACAAGCTCGGGAAAGAAAAGGAAATGATTATTGCGGTTGCAGACATCAATGAAAACTAGCGCAAGTCATTATTAGAATATTTGCATACTGGAAAGCTGCCAGAGGACAAGTCTGAAGCACATCACATTATAAAGAGGGCTATGTCATACGCCTTAGTTGGGATGTCCTCACAGGAGATCATTTGACCTGATGTGGCTGAGGTGTCTAAGCAAACCTAAGCACAAAATATTGTCAAAGAAATATATGTCGGATTATGTGGCGCTCACCAGTTAGGGCTAAAAATGAAAATAAAGATTAAGAGACTCAGATTTTATTGTCCAGCAATAATGTCTGATTGCATGGATATGGCGAGAAGATGTCACAAGTGCCAGGTGCATGGGGTGGTCTTGCACCAACCTCTAAAAGTGTTACACCCAAGTGTTGCCTTGTGTCCATTCAAATGTTAGGGCATGGACGTAATAGGTCTGATACACCTTCCATCCTCCAAAGGACACCGATTTATACTTGCCGCTATAGATTATTTCTCCAAATGGGCAGAGGCAATGCCGCTATGAGAGGTTACAACATAGTACGTCCATCAATTCTTCAAAATCCAAGTTGTCTACCATTTTGGAGTACCACAAAGAATAATTTCCGGCGATGGGACAACTTTTAAAAGCACTATAATCAATAAATTTGTCAAATGACATAGGATAGATTAGAGAAACTTTACAATTTGCTATCCTAAAGCAAATGGCTTGGCTGAAGCCTTCAACAAAACATTTGTACAAATTTTGAAGAAAACATTGGATGAAAATAAAAGAGATTGGCACAACAAATTGCTAGAAGCTTTGTGGGCCTACCGGACGATGTTTAGGACTCCCACTCAGTG
This sequence comes from Phalaenopsis hybrid cultivar, assembly GCA_002079205.1. NCBI lineage: Eukaryota > Viridiplantae > Streptophyta > Magnoliopsida > Asparagales > Orchidaceae > Phalaenopsis > Phalaenopsis hybrid cultivar. The sequence goes on along the minus strand of JXCR01091032.1, from coordinate 83,860 downwards.
TACACCCTAGATGCTCGTGTACGGGTCTAAGGCCGTGCTGCCGTTAAAAATTCAGATGTCGTCTCTTAGAGTCGCAGTCGCCAATTGACTCACAACAGAAGAAAGTGCGAAGCTAAAGCTCCAAGAAATAGAGTCTTAAAGGAAAACAACTTGAAGCATAATAACACTTGGAACTTTACTAGGCAAAGATGGTGCAAGCTCATGACAAATTGGTCTGCCCAAGGACATTCAAAGTTGGTGACCTCATCCTCATGTTCAAAAGCGCTATTCTCGCACGCTGCAATGTAGGTCAAAAATCTGAGTCAACTTGGGAGTGACCATTTATTGTTGGAAAGGTTTACGCAAGAGGAGCCTACCAGTTAGTATACTTTCAGGGTGAAAGACCCATGCTACCAATCAACGAACGATACCTAAAGACATACTACACAACCAAACATTGCTTGCCGCGACTTGATTTGAAATTTTGAAATTTCGACTGTTTTGGGGTTATCTATGTGGCCAAAATTGTGTGACCAAGTCCAAATTTTTTTTGTAACAAAATTAACCTCAATACAATAAAAATTTTTGAAAATTACAGTTCGAAGTTTTATCCTTTCTACTTTTGAACTTAATACTACTAAATTAAACAAAATTCACACATAATTAAATGATCTCTTCAGTAAAATAAACTAAAATTTTCTTTAATAAATACTTTGTTTTGTTCTTGTTCATGCTAAGTTTCAGCCCACAGACACTTTTCCTGTCGTCTGCAGAGTAATGTCAGGTCAGAGGCTGATCTTCGCTTTTAAACATGGCTGGAATCTTGCACTAAATGAAAAAATGACGCCGCAGAGCGGTACTATAGATTTCAACATAGAATTTAATCAATTCGGGATGGAGTACAAGGGACCTTTAATGAATGTCAGTCGATGGGAAAAGGAAGGGCTGCCCTCACTGCTAAGGTTGACCACCAAAGACAGTGCATCACTGAAAGGAAAGAACGTGATGGTACAACAGGACCCAATGGAGGGGCCCAGCCATCTACCATCCATGATAGCTACACCAATCGGGGGTCTGGTCACCGCTGATAATGAAACATTGCCAAATGCTCTGCTGCGAAAAACATAATGTAGGAATGCTAGCAGCCAAAAGCAGAGGGATTTCTTACGAGAGGAGAAAAGATGCCAAAAAGAGGCAGAAAAATTACTCACCTCTATTCTTAAGGGGAACATTTATGAGTAAGAGAGAAAATTCTTCAAGCTTGCTTGCCACAGATGATGAATGAAGGTTTATTATAGCGCTAGAAATATCACTAGCTTCAGATGTTCTGTGCACGGGTTGCCCTACTTGCAAAGCTGAAATACCTGCACGATTATCAGCTACAAGGGTATTCGTGGAATGCCCGGACTGCATTGTCTTGCATCTACAACACTACAATACCTTAGAGGAGTACGCCTTTACAGATGATGGATCTCAGATTGTTGATTACTTGATATAGGCAGAGCCATATGTCCCAACAAAGGTAGAGCCATATGTTTCAAGGGGTACAGAGCCATACATCGCGTCAGACGCCAGATCATACATTCTATTAGAGCCAGAGTCAGCAACAGCTTGGGTTCCTGCCACCGTTGAAAGAAGGGAACTTCCTCGACAGCCGCCAATCATAAGCATGACAAAATATTACAGAATAAGCAAAGTGAACCGAAGAAATTTTGAATTCTATGAAGAAGTACATGGGAGATTCATACCATCAGACGCCAATCATATACCAAGGTCTTCTCAAAAAGTGATGAACAGAGCATTCTTGACTTAAGGGAGAGAGGTCGAGCATGCTTGCTCATGGAAAGGACCTATTTTGAGACAAAGAAATGGATGCGAGGAAGAGGGAGAACTACTATCTAGTGTGGCTGCTGCTACAAATTTATAAATTACAAACAAGGGAATCTGCGTGGGATTCTCAAACATGATCAAGTGGATCCGCTACCGCCAATGATAAAGTGAGTGACTAAAAGGATGGTGAGGTGGAGTATACTACCTGCTAATTGCATTCTAAACAGTTGAATTATCAACATCTATGATGAGGGTTATTGCAGTCCTCCACATATAGACCACCATGACTTCGTGAGACCTTTCTGCACGGTCTCATTCATGAGTAAAAGCAACCTCTTATTTGTGAAGGAATCTTACATCATTGGCCCTGGTGAGTTCAGAGGATCTGTGGAGAATCCCCTACCAGTTGGCTTAGTACGTGTTCTCAAAGGCAATGAAGGGGACGTCTCCAAGCACTGTATTCCAGGAGTACGACACTGCAGGGTGTTTTTGACTTTCCGACGGATGGACAACAACAAAATACAACACTGATTTCAGCTAGATCCAGAATTGGAGGATCTGCTATCATACAAGTTATGAGAGGGTTGTACCTCTAAGTACATGCAAAGGGAACTCTGTCTTGGAAAATGGATTAGAAGGTCTGATCGATCAGAAGCTTGTCAAAATAGGAATAGATAGTCAAAGGATTCTTTTCCGCTTTACTACATTACAACAAATATGATATATATCAGAGATACTCAGCCTATGATATGTACATGGCTTGAGATTTTTTTGATGTACTTTGATGCAGTTAGCATGTTGTAATTTTTTATTTGTTAGCCTATACTTGATTTGTAACATTTATTGGAGCAGATTAATGAAGTTTCTTTTAAAAATTTGTCTATTTGTTCAATTGCCCCAATTGTGCGATGGATAAAAGCCACGAAAATTCAAACAAAACATTCTTTTGAAAATTAATCAGCCCACAAAAATTAAATTTTGGAAAACATATTTTGAAAATTAAAGAAGTGTTGACCTCATTTTTGGTTGAGGTTTAGTTTTTCCTCTTTAGTTGCCTATGGTCTAGCCATAGGATTTTCCTATTGACTATTCTTAGAAAACAAGACGTGAAACCCTCACCACTAGAAATTCCAAACTCTTCTCTACTCAACCCGAAGTTCCACATGTTGGTCTCAACCTCTAGCATTTTGTAGGTGGTATCACTATAGGGGAAACTCAAGACGAGTCACCCTAAGGACTGTTGGACCCTAAGGTTAACTTGGGTGTTGTTCTGGAGCTAAGGCACTCACTACAACTCACTACACTCACTACACTCATCTACACCCACAATCACTCACAACTCTAAACTCAAATTTATAGCCTATATCCCTTGATCTTTTGGGATACTCATGTAGATAATCTCCTAAACATACTAGCCCTATGGCTAAGGTTTGGCTAAGACCACTATGTAGAGGAACCAAAGTGAGGTGTTCATTGGTCCATGGCTTGTTGGTGATGATTGGTACCTCCCTCTTACCAAAATACCCATCTTGGCCTTTTACCCTAAAACACCCCCAAATTACCAAAATACCCCTCATAGACCCAAAATTCCAAAAAATCCCAAAAAAAATCCCAATAAATCTCAAATTTACTCAATTTAATTTCTCTCAACTACCACATGACTCAATTTGACTAATTTGACCATATTTAACCAAAACCCCCAAATTTGCCTTTAAGGCCCAAATTTCCCCAAATCCAATTCAAATGTCCATCAATTTGATCTCAATTGACTTCAATTTCAATTTTAAACTCAAATTAACTTTTGATATGACCAAACTAAACCAAATACAAGCTCAATCNTATTTTCACCCAACTTCCAAGGGCTTTGACCTCCCTGAATCTTGGATGTAATCTTCACTTTAGTTTTAAAACGCAACATATTTTAACAATACAATTGTCCTCCCTGAATCTTGGATGTAATCTTCAATTTAATTGTAAAATTCAACATATTTTAACAAATTAATTGGGTGAATCTTGGATGTAATCTTTTTTAAAACTCAACATATTTTAACAAATCAATTGGCTATATGAAAGTAAATTAAGATTGTGAAAAGATCATCACAATTTCTTAAACATTTTCATAGCTTCACCAATTCAAATCACCATTTTGAAAAGATCATCACAATTTCTTAAACATTTTCATGGCTTCACCAATTCAAATCACCATTTCAAAATCATCACAACTTCTTTAACATTTTTATGGCTCAACCAATTCAAATCACCATTTCACAAATCTTAAGACAATATTTCTTAAACATTTTCATGGCTTCGCCAATTCAAATCACCATTTCACAAATCTCAAGACAACGAGAAAGATAGAGAAAACTACTCAGATCTCATGGGAAAAACACAACAAAACTCAGAATGTATATATAAAATCAAAGTCATACGAACTACAACAATTAAATAATTTATCTCTAATTTCTCCCCAGGAACACTCCTCAAAGTTCTTTTGAATCTCTTCCTTTCTTTACAGCACACAGAATTCCTCTTTGAAGTAGCAAGGAAGAAGAAATCTCTCACTTTCCCTCCACTCTTACAATCTCTCGAAGAATTCCTCACAATATTGGAACTCTAGTAAATTCTCTATACATTAATGGAACCTCTCTAACCTCCGGGACCTTTCTATCATCCAGGACCTCTGGAAAAATACTACAAAATAAGTAAAGTGAACAAGGAAGATTCATCAACATACTGGAAGGCTTGAAACTGTACACCAGACTCTTCTTCGAAAGCGATGAAAGAAATATTCTCGACTGCATCTTTGATATAAGATACAAGGGTCGAGCAAGCCTTTTTTTGGAAAGAGCTTATTCTGAGCCACAAAAATGGATTTGTGGAAAAGGCAAAATCACCATACAATGTGATTGTTGTTACAATTTCACTCAGGACAGACAAGGAAATCCCTCGGGGATTTTGAGATACGATGAGGTGGACCCGCTACCTCCCATGATAAAATGGATGATTAAGAGAATGGTCTGATGGAACATACTTCCAGCCGACTGTATTCCCAACAGCTGCATCATCAATATATACGATGGAGCGATTGTATTCCCCCGCATATTAACTATCATGATTTTGTGAGACCTTTTTTCACGGTGTCCTTCATGAACAAAAGCAACATTTTATTCAGAAAAGAATTATATGTCATTGGCCCCGGTGAGTCTAGAGGATCTGTGGAGATTCATCTACCAATGGGTCCAGTGCTGGTTCTTAAAGGAAATAGAGTAGACATCATCAAACACTGTATTTTAGGGGTACGACATTGCAGGGTGTCTGTAAATTTTCAAAGAATGGATGATAGCAAAATACCATATGGATTTCAGGCAGATCCGGAGTTGGAAGAGCTACTACCTTACGAGCTATGAGAGGGTTGCACCTCTAAGCTCATGCAAAAGGAACTCTTGTCCTAGAGCATTTTTTAGTATGTCAGCTCGATAACGAGCTCACGCCACCAAAGGTGGACATTCAGAGGATACCTTTTGTACTACTTTTTGACATAGTAGATATGATGATATATGTAACAAATATGCTTGACTTGCGATATGCACCCAACATGAGATATTTTTTGATGTACTTTGATGCATTCAACATATTGTACCTTTTGAGGCTTTGACCTGTATTTAATCTGTAACACATGTTGAAGCTGATTAATGAAATCACTTTCGGAATTTTGTTTGTTTGTTCAATTGCCTTTTTGTGTGATGGATAAAGAGCCATAGAACCATACATTGGTTCTAAACTACAAAGAACAAAGAAAAAAGAACAAAACAATAAAAACGTATTAATAAAGTTCCAATAAAACACTCTTTTGAAAATCAATCAACCAACGAAAATTGAATTTTGGAAAACATATTTTGAAAATTAAAGGTGATAAAAGCAACAAGAAAAATGAAAATAAATCTGTTGAGTTATTTCTCTTAATTTTGAGGTCTCTTACTCTTACTCTTTTCTTGCGTAGCACGACCGTTCTTGTCTGGCTAAATCTACCTAAAGTTCCACATATCTTCTTCACCGATGTCAAAATTATCACATGACACATATCCATGGATTCAACACCACAAATTCTTTGCTAAATTTCAATTCTCATTTTGGAGCCAGTCTCTAACTTCTGATTCCCTCTTTTTGAGGTCGGTCCCTATCTTCTGATTCTCTTACTGAGATTGATCCTTAAATTTCATTTCTCATTCTGAAATCAGTCTCCAACTTCTGATTCCCTCCTTTCGAGGTCGGTCCCTAACTTCCAATTCTTTTTTTGAGATTGATACTTAAATTTCAATTCTCATTTTGGAATCAGTCCCTATCTTCTGATTTCCTCTTTCTGAGATCGGTCCCTAACTTCCGATTCACTTTCTGAGATTGATCCTTAAATTTTAACTCTCATCTCGGGGCCAGTCCCAAACTTCTAATTCCCTCTTTTCGAGGTTGGTCCCTAACTTCTGATTCTATTTCTTGGATTGATCCTTAAATTTCAATTCTCATTCTAAAATCAGGCCCATACTTTTGATTCCCTCCTTTCGAAGTCGGTCCCTAACTTCTGATTCTCTTTTTTAGATTGATACTTAAATTTCAATTCTCATTTTTAAATCAGTCCCTAACTTCTGATTCTCTCCTTTCAAAGTTGTTCCCTAACTTCCGATTCTCTTTTTTAGATTGATACTTAAATTTCAATTCTCATTTTGAATCAGTCCTTAACTTTTGGTTCCCTCCTTTTGAGGCTGGTCCCTAACTTTTGATTCTCTTTATGAGATTGATCCTTAAATTTCAATCCTCATTTCAAGGTCAGTACCTAAATTATAATTCCCTCCTTTTGTTGTCGGTACCTAAATTCAGACTCTCTCTCCTCTATTGGAATTGATAACTAAATTTTAACTATCATTCTGGAATAAGTCCCTTACTTTTGATTCCCTCTATTTGAGGTCGGTACCTAAATTCTGACTCTTTCTCTCTTTTTTGGAATTAATACCTAAATTTCAATCCTCATTTCAGGTCAGTAACTAAATTCTGATTCCTTTTGAGATTGGTATCTAAATTTTGACTCTCCCTTTTTGGAATTGATGCCTAAATTTCAAATTCCCACCTCGGAGTCAGTACCTAAATACTGACTCCCCTCCTCCGAAAACACCAGAAACTTGATAATTTGAAACCTACTCTCAGATCCCAAGCGAGAGTTTCTGCTCCTTGACTTTGATCAGATATTTACCTGCTATATTCCCCAATGGGAATAGCTAGCACTCAATTCTACACCTCATTTCTAGGTCTGCTTACTTAGGAGTATGTGTTAGTTTTATTGATCTTGTCGGTCAACACCAATATGTGCGGTGTGCTTTGCCCAACACACCACACCTATTGGGGGTCCGTTTGTCGACCTCACTTTTGGTTGAGGTTTAGTTTTCCCTCTTTAGTTGCCAAAGATCTAGCAATAGGATTTTCTTGTTGACTATTCCTATAAAACTAGAAAAGGAACCCTCACCATTAGAAACTCTAAACTCTTCTGTGCTCAACTTGAAGTTCCACATATTGATGCTAACCTCTAGCACTTAGTAGGTGGGGTCAGTATGAGGATCTCAAGGAGAGTTCCCCATAGGATTTTTTGACCTTAGGGATGACCCTGGGTGTTGTTTTGGAGCGAGTTCATTCACTACACTCACTACCATCTATATTCACTTGCAACCCTAAACCCAAAATTGTTAACTTTGATCCCTTGATCTTTTAGGAGACTCATGTAGATGGTCCCCTAAACCCACTAGCCCTAGACTAGGGTTTAGCTAAGATCAGTACATAAGGGGCCCAAATAACGATTTCATTGGTCCATAGCTCATGCAAGGTGGTTGACACCCCAATTCTTCCAAATTTTTCAATTTGTCCTTTTTACGCCAAACCTACCCAAAATCATTTCAACCCATTTCATAATACATAAATTGCCCAAATACACCTAAAAACTCCAAAATTACCAAAATATCCCCAAATTTGCCAAAATTACAAAAATACTCTTGGCACCCCAAACCTTCCCAAAACTGCAAAATCAATTCAAATGTTTCCAAAACCAATTTGAACCCTCCATTTGAACACAATTTGGCTAACTTGACTATTTTGACCAAAACCCCCAAATTGCCTTTAAAGACCCAATTTCCCCAAAATCACCCCAAATGTCCATCAATTTCGCCTGAATTTACCTCAATTTCAATTCTAAACTCAAATTCATCTTTCATTTGATCAATCTAAACCAAATCCAAGCCTAATTGGCCCATGCTTTGAGCTCAATTTTGATCCAAATCAAAACCTTCAATTCTGACCATACTCACCTAATTGAACTCCATAGTCTGCTCAATTTGCTCCAATTTGAAGCTTAAACTATTCATAACACTTTTACACACCAAATTCAACTTTTAATCATCCTTGGTGAAGCCTCAATTTCCCTTAATACAACCTAAGTACAAAAAAATCCTCAAATTTGCCCCAAATTGGCTGTCTCCAAATTCTACCATATTGAATGCCCTAACCCCAAAATTGACGCCCAATTTATGTTGAAAACTCTTTAGGACATTCCTATGGATCATTCTCAACCATAAATTTGGACATAGCCTAACCTTAGCCCAACCTAGACCCAAGTGTAGTCCAACATGCCCAATTTGACCAAAATCCCAAAATCCTTTAAATTGAACTTCCAATTGAACTCAAAATTACTTCAATCCTTCACCAAAAACCTTCATGAAAATCATTTGCACAATGTTTATTAATCAACTAAGCTCAAAGTCATGGATAACTGTTGACCTCACTTTTGGTTGAGGTCTAGTTTTTTTCTCTTTAGTTGCCCAGGGTCTAGCCATAAGACTTTCATGTTGACTACTCTTAGAAAACTAGAAAAGGAACCCTCACCATTATAAATTCTACACTCCTCCTTGCTCAACTTGAAGTTCCACATAGTGGTCATAACCTCTAGCACCTAGTAGGTGGGGTCAATATGGGGAGCTCAAGGAGAGTTTTCATAGGACTGCTTGCCCTTAGGGTTGACTCTGGGTGCTGGTCTAGAGCTAAGGAACTCACAATCACTCATAAATACAAACCCAAGATTTCTTGACTTCGATCCCTTAATCCTTTCGGAGACTCATGTAGATGATCCTCTAAACCCTCTGTCCCTAAGCTAGGGTTTAGCTAAGACCAGTACATAGAGGACCCAAATGGGGTTTCCATTGGTCCATAGCTCATTTATTGTGGTTGACACCCCAATTCTACCAAAAATACCCAACTTTGCCTTTTTCCCCTAAACTCCCCCAAATTACCTAAGTACCCTTGAAACCCTAAGTTTGGCCAAAATTCCCAAATACACCCAAAATACCTAAATTTATTCAAAAGTCATTTTAAACCTTTTGAAAATACCCAAATTACCCAAAATCACAAAAAATTGCCAAATTACCAAAATACCCCTCCTTAGCCCAAAATTTCAAAAATTCTCAAAAATCCCAAAAATTCCCAAAACCTTCCAAATATTCCTAATTTCATTTTGCTTAACTGTCACATGACCCACTTTGGCCAATTTGACCGTATTTGTCCAAAACCCCCAAATTTCACTTAAAAGGCCCAATCTCCCCAAATCCACCTCAAATGTTCATCAAATTGGTCCCAATTTCCCCCAATTTCAATGATAAACTTAAATACACCTTCCATGTGACAAATTTAAACCAAATTAAAGCTCAATTGGCCCATTCTTTGAGCCCAATTTTGATTTAGGTCAAGTCCTAATTTTGGCCACATGACCTAATCTCGCCCAATTAAACCCATAACCCACTAAATTTGCCACAATTTATATTGAAAACTCTTCATAACATTCCTAAACATCAAACTTGACCTTCAATTTTCCTTGGTGAAACCTCAATTACATTAAATTTTAATCTAAGTCCAAAAAGCCCCAAATTTTGCCCCAAATTGACTATGCCTCCAAATTTCACCAAATTGATTGCCTCATCCAAAAAATTGGCACCTAATTCATATTGAAAACTCTTCATCACATTCCTATTGACCATTCTCAACTATCAATTTAGGCTTAGCCCAAGCCTAGCCCAAGCTAGACCCAAGTTTAGCCCAACATGCCCAACTTCAAAAAAATTCCAAAATCCTTCAAATTGAAACCCCAATTGAACTCAAAATCCTTTCAATCCTTCACCAAAAACGTTTATTACAATCATCTACATCAAATGCATCAATAAATTGGGCCAATTAAAATGGATAGTCTAGCCCAAACCTAAGTCTTGGTCATTTGCACCTACTTGGACCCATGCAGCAAAATTGACCTAGACATGCCAAATTGGTCAAGGCAAGGCCACCACAGCCAAAGTTTGAACCAAGGGATCCTCAAATTAATGGATTTCATTCTATATTTGCATAAGCCAAGGATATTTTTGGTAAAACTAAACCCATTTAATTGCTATGACATATTCCCTTGGCTCACCTGACCTCCTAGCCACCTCCCCTGGCCTGGCTGGCTGGCTTAGTGGTCAAAAAATGTCAAAACTAGAGCCACCCCAATGGAATCAAACCCAATTCAAACTTAGAGGCCACCTCATCCAAATTAAATGTTAGAGCCTCTCTGCCCTCCACCTAAGCAAGCATTTTCACCCCCCAATTGGCCATGAAAGCCACCCAAAAGCCCATTTTATAAAAAGCTCACCTCCACGGCCATGGAGGGAGTGCTAAAAATTTTTCAAATAGAGCCCTCCAAATTACTTCTAGAGCCTCTTTGAGACCTCCTCAGTGTAACCCAACCACCACATTTCCCTGAATCCCCTTATCGGAGTTCAATTTTGGAGCTTAAAACCTTGCCGGAGACAGGATAGAGCTCTCCACACCTCTACACTCTTTCAAAATCTAATTAAACTCACCCACATCTTCACCACAGTGAAAGAAGAAGAAGCCCCATCAAATCCCCCTCATATAGAGCCCCTAGCATAGCTCAAGACCAACACCTGAAATTGAGCTTGGTTGAATTCATACCTAGGCCTTTTACCACAACAAGCGGCTTAATCCCTAGCCTCCTTAGACCTCCATGAATGTGCCAAACACCTTTGATCAAAGCTTCCCTTCTCAGAGCAAACGTATTGAACTCCCCTTCCTCCTGAGCCTATTTTGATTCTCCATTTGATTATGCTTACTTTAATTGCAGGATTACCGTATGGATGTGTCCGTCACACTTAGACGAGCATTTAGAAACAAACCGCACTTAATTTGGTTAAGAAATGAGTGAGATCTTAAGCTTTAAAAATGGATGGTTCTCGGACTAAGTCATTGGTGATGATGACGGGGAGCCATCCGATCGCGCGTATATCTCATCAACGGATGAGATCAAGTCAGACAGCGCCTTCATACGTGAACCGCGGGCCGAGTCAGCGCTGAGGTGGATGAGAGCGTCAAATGGCAGTGCGCCGCGTGGAGTTTTGGAGCCGCCTAGGATCAAGTCAGTGTTGTGCATTTGAATAGATAAATAGGGTATATTTTTATTTAAATAAATAGTCCTAACTTGCTACATATCTTGGTGTAGAAAAATCACAAAAATAAAATAAGAAAACCCTCTTGCTCAGTGAACAGAGGAGAATAATGTAGAAATAATTCGAATTTTGTTTGATGCATATTTTATTTTTAATTAATTAAATATCATTTTGAGTCTTTTAATTTTCCATGCATGTAGACATTTTACCATGACTTGAAATTTTGGCTTGTTGTTGCCTCTATCTTAGGGAACATTCCCTGATTTTTCTAAGGTCAGAGGATATCTCTAGATAGAGATTCATATTTTTCAACTTTATGTCTATTATTTGCATAAACTAATCATAATAATTAGCATGTTGCTTAAAAAAATCCAAGAAAATTTTGGAAGGTTTGCTATGACCAGAGAACCTTTTGAAAAATATTTTATGGGTTAAGTCATTAAGAATGCACTTAATTTCCACCAATCCTAAGACAAAAAGAAAATTAATTTTTGGAAACACAAACATATAAATGAATTAATTTTTAATCTCTACTGTGATTTAATGTTCAGAGAACTCCCCATAAAAATTTCAGAACATGTGGAGCTCATTTAATAACTCAAATTGATTTTTCAAGTTAAATGTTATTTTTAACACTAAAATGATTTGTAATAATTAAAAATAAATTTGAATTTAAAATACAAATTCTATTTTCAAGCCCATTTTTAATATTTAAATAATTAAAAATTGATAAAAATCAGAAAAATAATAAAATTCATGAAAATGTTCTAAATTATTTCTTAAGCACTTAGGAACAATTGAAATATTTTTCCTAATTTTCTAAGTGAAGATGTTGAATTTTAAAGCTTAAAATAATTTTTAAAGGCTAAAAATTGATTTTCACTAAAATAATTCTAACATATCAAAGAAAAATAAAAAAAAATGTGAAATTTGTTTCTCTAATTTCCTTGACCTCAGAAATATTTAATAAAAATATAAAAATTAATTTTCCACATTTAAAACATTTTAAAATTAATAAATACTGAAGAACTTAAAATAAATCTTAAAATTCAGATATAACTCAATAAATCATGAAATTTGGCCTGAATACTTCTTTAGTCTAAGTCTACCTCCAATAAAAATTTCAAGGGATTAGGCTTTTCTTTGGTCAATTTATGGAATTTTCTTTGAAAAAAATCTTATTTTTGCATTAAGATAAATATATAAATTAAATTAAATTTAAAAAGAAACACATTTTCTTCCTTAGTGTCTTAACTGACCCATGAGTGAGGTGAGATAAAAATTCCAAAGTCATTTGAATTAAATTTGACAAATTATGAAGTGATAGAGCCTTAGGGTCAAAAATGTAATTTTGGAAATTTGGCCTTAATTAACATTTAGGCTTAATTCAAAGAGGGAAAATGGTAACATCTGAATTTAACTAACTTATTTGGATAATTGAAACACAAGGGGATTAATTGGTAAAAACCAAGCTCACTCTTTCCATAATCTAGGGTTAAATTGGTAATTCCTTAAATTATTAAAATTTGGAAGTCTATTAAATTAAATGATCTTAGACTTAAGTTTATGACTTTGGAAGTTGATAACTCACTAATTTGATACCCCTATTTAATGTTCAAATGACATTTAAGTGTTTTAAAAAAGAATAATTATTATCACTTAAAAATTCAACTTCTTTCAAAATAACCAAGACATCTAACTAGGTGTAAGGGCTTAGTGGTGACTTAAGCTAAAATCAAATTTGATTAAATAAGAATTAGAACAATGAATATAAAGTAAACACCTTTGAACACCCTAAGCCTAAATTAGAACTCAAATCAGCTAAGTGTTTCAATAACGCTAACTTGCCCCTCCCCCCTTTAAGGATCTTCACCTACATAACTTCGAAATTAAATGACAAATGATAATTACATTACTCTTAGGGATAATTAAAACATCAATGTTCATTGGGCATTAAAGGTATTGACAGGATGGGTTATTAAGCAACATAATAAGTTAAATGAGCTCGAGACTTTTCACCAGGTAGTGAGAGGGATGCTTGAAACTGGTTTTTTCCTTTAGACCTATTGGATACCTCAGAGGTCTACTAAACTTAATATGTTTTTCTTAACAAAAATCATCCTTAATCAAGCTAATAGGGACCCACCAAGATATGACATAGGTCTAGGTAGGTCACTAAAATCTTACTTTTTCTGCTTTACATAAAATGCTCTGACATGAATTTTTAGTTTCAAGTGGTGGAATGAGAAGACTCACCAGGTATGTTTTTATAATTTACAACATTGTCTTTTCTTAAGCTTTCCACAATGTGCTTACCTACCTGCATGTATGAACAAAACACAAAATTGCATGCTAAATAATGATTTCACCCTGCATGAAAACTTAAACTGTCAGGATAGCCACAAAACCAAAACCTAAAACCGAAACTAAAATGAACCAAGATACAAATCACCTCCACAATATTCAAAATATAAAACAACTCAAAATTTATCAACAAACATCACACAAAACAACAATAGCAACTAATCTAAGACGTCTCTATCGGATGATCGGGAATCCCTGGGCAGAGATAAACTATGATTGCTAACGAGGCTTCCCACGGTCTAAATAAAATTATGGAACTCATTAAGCCGAGTTTAGTAAATTCATTTGGACTAAGTGAATCATTCAAAAAATAGTGGTTCTGGAATGAGGGAGCCATAGGATTGTAACTAGTGTCGCTCTAATCAACTTTAATAAGCCCCAATAAATTTGTAAGGAACTACAACCATAGGGTCACCTGATTTGACATCATAACTTGACACCCTAGAAAACTTAAACTCGTCTCAGCAAGGAGCTTGGAGTTAGCTTAGTGGGTCGCACGACCATCTTTAACAGCAAAACCTATCTTCTCCAGCTAAACCACTTCCTTCCTTAGAATTAAACAACAAGCTATAGGATTTCGAGGTTGTTTACTTACGCAACATAAATCCTCACCTCATATTTAAGCCTTCGCATAACCATATTGTGCAATATAAGCCCTAACTTGTCTTAAGATTCAGAGGGTGTCATTCATCACGACCTAAATCCATGTATATTCAAGGCTATTTGTGTGATCTTCTCACATGAATGTAAGCCCTAAAAAATAAAATTTTTAGGATGAAACACTTAAATAACTTCTCCTCAAAACAGAAGCCAAACCATAGGATAGATTGTGAAGTCACCGAGGTTCTCTTCTAGATCCATGACATCCCATAGTTCTTCCTCCTTTGGATTCCAAAAATAAAATGCTCTAAATTTGAGCTAATTCCATATGACACCTCTTTGTCCAAAATCTTTGAAAAGTCCTATCCTTTTGAAATCCTTGAAGATAATATTTCTTGATTTTTATCGAGAGTTTTCTTAAGTGTTTTAAGGATGTAATTACTTATATGGGTTTGCCCATATAAAAGCTTGTCCGAACCCAGCTTAATATAAACCCTATTTAATTTTTCACATTAAATAGGGAAAATTGTCAGCAAATAGAACAATTTCGCAGACCAAACGGATGTCATACCTTTCTTAGTTTATTTGATCAAGCCTCATCCTTAAGTCTTGTGTTTTTCATTTGGGATAGATATATGGTTTGAGGTATAGTACTCTTTCATTTAAATTATGAAAAATATGGGGTCTGTTTGATTTCATATTTTTCTAAACTATACATATATGTGTAAATTAAAACATCCTTCCAAATCGAGCGATGGGATTTCGATTCCGGTGACTGACAGCTTCTTACGGGCAACTCCTCCAGCCAAAATACTGCCGACAGCTTTTGGAGACTCCGTTGGGAACAAGATTTTATCTCCATTTAAATAAGGAAATATTATCTTCACACATCGGTAATGTGTCCATGTCCCTCATGGACCAAATTAGTCTTCTTCTATTGACATACTTTACCCATTTCTGTCTTGGGAATGTACGACCAACTCTTTAGACTTCCGAAATATTTATTCAATCACCTTCAAACAAAGGGGTCCAGAAGACCATTAAGGACTCTTTTAATCTTCATGTGGGGTCGGAACCCCAATAAGTGCGTTGGTGGACTAGTTCCACCTAGGCATTGTGTGTTGATAAATGGGTCTCGCAGTGGGTCCTAAACACTTCACATCTCCCTTCCCAGTCTGATTTCCTATTTTGCAAATTAAATTAAATTATGTTGTGCTGCGCGCGCTTTAAAATTAATTAAAATTTTCTACTTCTAAATTACCTTTTTACTAAAAATTTTAAAATTCCCACAAACTACGACTTACCCGGTCTACAGTTTGACCTCTGTTAATTTTCAGTGCTTGCACTAAGATTACAATGTTTTGGCCATATAACTAGCCCCAGAGCTTTCTATTTTAAAGCTGCTGCAATGGCCTACCCAATGCTGACTTTTTCTTGCAACTTGCCGAATAGCCATGAAGCCCGCAATGTTGTTCCTACCATTAAGTTCGGAGTCAGATTTGAAGACCTCGAGGTTATCCTCCAGAAGGCCCCATTTGTCATAATGAAAAGTTCAGGAGCCATCTACTGAGTTCAACCTGAACTATCTTTAGGACTCTCCTTCTTATAAGAAGGCCAAGACTATTGGGGCCACAATGGCACCGACGAAGCCTGCTGTCCCCGCTGCCGCTAAGGGGAAGAAGAAATGATCATTGAAGATCCGACTGAGGGATTGGCTATCCCGCCACCAGTATTCGAAATCGGATCAAGTTCAAGAACTGCACGACTAACCCAAACTCAGAAGAGAAACTGCAACTGAAGGATTCGGAGGACTACTAAAGCCCAGACTCTTGAGGAAATACCCATTGAGGAAAAACCTCACCAAGAGGAGTTAGAATTACCGGAAGTAAATCCACTTCTCTGGGGAAGTAGATTCCATTCTTTAATGGATACCGATGGATACAAGAGTATTCAAAAAATCACCGTTGCATGACCGACACTTCATGGACAAGGAGTGGAGAGAAAGAAACTTACTCCTGTCACTCAAGTAAGTTTAGTTTTTCAGAGACTAGCTGCCAAAGAGGGCTGCTCAGTCAATGAATTACTTAAAAGAGTGGGACATGCAATTTTCCCTCCAATGGAGAAAGAAATTTTAAAGGACATCAAGTTTTCCAAATGACCTCAAAGGTTAACTGAAGATTTACCTGCTCGTATTCCCGTCTAATTCTGCATGGGAAGTAGAGTTGATATTGCTATTGTCACCACATATTCTACCGTTACCAGGACTACAGGTCGTCAACCAGTTAAGTCAAGAGTGGGTCCAAGAATCCTACTGATCACACACCACAAGGACATTCCTAAAATTTCAAAGAAAAAGATGAAGAAATTACCCGATACCGTAGCTAGTCTGCACCATGGGGAGCATACTTCTACTCGACATCCCAATATTTTTGATAAGACACCCCATCCTGAGATATCACTGTTAAAGAAGAATGTTTGGATACCCAAGGTTGCAGTACCAATACGGTCCAGTAAACCTGCAGTACAAATTCACAGAATGAAGCCAGTGTCCAAAGTATCTAACATCATCGCAGCAATTTTCAGAGAAATGGAACAGAAATAGGAGGAGGTCCAGGTCCTCCAGATCTTAGAACAATCAAAGAATCAATGATTGATGAAAAGGTTGAAAGGCTCAGAGTCAAGATTTTTGAGTTGGCTCGAGAGCATGGAGTCTCCATCGATAATGATGATGAAGATTTTGATTATAATGACTACCTTGAAGAAGAATTCATGGATTTCTATGTTATCGAAACCAGAGCCGCTGAGAGAACATCATAGATGAGCTGCATAAGGCTATTCTCCTAAGGGATGAGCAAGTTAACCAACTGGAGAAAAGGATAGAAGAGATGGTCACCGCCATGACCGCCATGGCCACCATTCAAGGGCAATCACAAGCACCGCAACTAGCCTCTCAGGAGATCAACCAACCAAAAATCATACTTATCATGGATGAAAGAAGACAAGTTGCCTAAGCAAACAGAGATGCACAACAAAAGAAGTATTCTCTATCAAGCGCCATACCAAATAAAGAATTTAAGCAAATGGTCGAGCAAGTTCGGGAGGCCTTAACCCAATCTAAGGGCGGTACGTTGATTTTAAAGGGCAGCCCTATCCGGAGGAATTCAATGTCATACCCTTCCCCAAGGGTTTCGTGGCCCCAAACTTTAAGATATTTGATGGGACTGGAAATCCTATACAACAAATAACACATTTTCATGCTAGCTGTGGCAACACAATAAATTGCGAAGCTTTACTCTTCCAACAGTTTGTCAGCAGCTTGTCAGGGATTGCCTTCGATTGGTAAGTTGATTTACCCAACGGATTAGTGAAAACCTTTACATAGCTGGAACAATTATTTGTGAAAATATTTTTTTTAGCGCAACTTCTTGTCTCTATAGGAGAGCTCATGATGGAAAAACAAAAGCCCAATGAGACTTTGATGGACTATATGTTAAGGATGAGAAACCTTAGCATGAAGTGTGAACCTCAGCTACAGGAATATCATGCTATTGAGATTTTACTCAAGAGCATCCATGGGCCAGTAGCTTTCATGCTCAAGGGACTCACCATCAAATTCTTTGAGAAGCTACTCAGTAAAGTCAGTAATCTTCACCAAGAAATCAAACATATGGATTCATATGAGAAGTCCAAGGCAACCAGAGTGTTTGAAAGAAGTGGGGAACAGTAGTGGCTGTTGATAAGGGAAAATAACCAATGAAGATATATGTAGAAAATCCTCATCAATCTTCATCACAGCAGGCTCAAAAACAAAATAGCTAGTCCAACCAGCGACTGCCTCAAGGAGGATCATCTTGAACAGTGAATAAGAGAATATCTTTGGCAGAACGACAAAAAATGGTGTACACTTTCAAAGATGAAGCCGTGTCTAAAATGTTTAGAAGTCTGATGAAGAAGCCTGAGTTCAGATTACCAGATCCAAAGAAGCACGAAGAATTTGAGAAGAAAAAAGAACCAAATTATTGCCCATACCACATATTGATGGGGCACACTATAGAAAAATGTTCTATCTTTAAGGATTGGCTCGAGAAAAATCTCAAAGAAGGAAATATAACGATCCTGAAAGAATATTTAAGGGAACCTCAAAAAGGTTCCATAAATATGATTTTGGCCGAGCCAATTTCTTTTATTGATCCATATACTAGAGAAGAGGGATGGAGTACGACTTTGGGCATGCTCAAGAGGGCCCTCAACCAAATACAAAACTCATCAAAACAATCTTCTGCATATATCATAAAAGATGAATGGAATGAAGTTTGGAGCATATCATCCAAGAAAATATTAAATAAAATCCAGAATGTATCAAAATAAACCTCCGTTCTGAGTCTTCAACTTACCAAGCCTGAGATGAAGATTTATAAAGATGGTACAAGCTCTTGACAAATTGGTTCGCCTAAAGACATTCAAAGTTGGTGACTTCGTCCTCGTGCTCAAAAGACCTATTATTGCACGCCACAAGATAGGTGGATAATTTGAGCCAATTTGGGAGGGACCATTTGTATTTGAAAAGGTCTAGGCAGGAGGAGCCTACCACTTAGTAGTTTTTCAGGGTGAAAGACCCATGCTACCAATCAACGGACGATACCTAAAGACATACTATGCAACCTGACGTTGCTTGTCACCAATTAATTTGTAATTTTTGAAATTTTGACTGTTTTAGGTTTATCTATGTGGCCAAAAGTTTGTGACCGGATCCAAATTTTTTGTAACAAAATTAACCTCAATATAATGAAAAATTTTAAAAAGAATTACACTCCAAATTCTCTCATTTCTACCTTTGAACTTAATATTATACTAAATTAAACAAAATTCACACATAAACAAACAAATTTCTCACCAAAATAAACTAAAATTTCCTTCAATAAATACTTTGTTTTGTTCTTGTTCATGCTAAGTTTCAGCTCACTGACATTTTTCCTGTTGTCTGCAGAGAAACGTTAGGCTAGAGGCTGATCTTCGTCTTTAAAGATGGCTGGAATCTCGCACTAAATGAAGAAATGACGCCACAGAGCGGTACTATAGATTTCGACATGGAATTTAACCAAGTCAGCATGGATTACGAGGGGACTTTAATGAATGTTGTCAGTCCATAGGAAAAGGAAGGGCTACCCTCATTGCTGAGGTTGATCACCAAAGACAGTGCCTCACTGAAAGGAATGAACGTGATGGTACTATAGTACCAAATGGAGGGGCCCAGCCATCTACCATCCATGATAGCTATGCCAACTGAGGGTCTGGTCGCTACTGATAATGAAAGATTGCTAGATGCTCCACTACAAAGATCACTGCGCCGAAATGCTAGCCGCCGAAAGCAGAGGACTTTCTTACGAGAGGAGAAAAGACACAAAAAAGAGGCAGAAAAATTACTCACCACTATTCCTAAGGGGAACCTTTATGACCCAGGCATGATAGAAACTTCTTCAAGCTTGCCTGCCACAGATGATGCATCCAGGTTTTTTACAGAGCCAGAAATACCACTAGCTTCAGATGTTCTGTGCACGGGTTGCCCTACTTGCAATGCTAAAATACCTGCATGATAGTCAGCTACGGGGGCATTCGTGGAATGCCCGGACTGTAATATCTTGCACCTACAACACTACAGTACCTTAGAGGAGTAAGGCTTTATAGATGATGGATCTTAGACTGCGGATTATCTGATAGAGGTAGAGCCATATGTCCAATTGGATGCAGAGCCATATGTTCCGAGGGATATAGAGCCATGCGTCCCATCAGACGCAGGATCATATATTCTGTTAGAGCCAGAGTCAGCACCAGGTTGGGTTCCCACCATCGTTGAAATAAGGGAACTTCCTCAATAGCTGCCAATCATAAGCACGATAAAATATTACAAAATAAGAAATGTGAATAAAAGAAGTTTTGAATTCTACGAAGAGGTACAAGAAAGGTTCATCAACATAATAGAAGGATTAGAACAAAATATTCTTGAATGCATTTTTAACCTAAGGGCCAGAGGTCGAGCATGTTTGCTCACAGAAATGACCTATTCTGAGTTGAAAAAATGGATGCAAGGAAAAGGGAGAATTACTATCCATTGTGGCTGTTGCTACAACTTTACAAATGACAGACAAGGGAATTTGCTTAAGATTCTCAGACATGATCAGGTGGATCCACTACCATCAATGATAAAGTGGATGATTAAAAGAATGGTCAGGTGGGGTATACTGCCCGCTAACTGCATTCCTAACAGTTGCATTATCAACATCTATGATGAGGGTGATTGCATTCCTCCACATATAGACCATCATGACTTCATGAGACCTTTCTGCATGGTCTCATTCATGAGCAAAAGCAACATCTTATTTGGGAAAGAAATTGACATCATTGGCCCTAGTGAGTTCAGAGAATCTATGGAGATTCCTCTACCAGTTGGCTCAGTTCTAGTTCTTAAAGGCAACAAAGCGGACATTGCCAAGCACTGTATACCAGGAGTATGACACCGTAGGGTGTCTGTGACCTTCCAACGGATGGAAGATAGCAAAATACCGTGCGGATTTCAGCCAGATCTAGAACTGGAGGAGCTGCTACTATATGAGCTATGAGGGGTTTGCACCTCTAAGTACATGTAATGGAAACTCTATCCTGGAGCATGGCTTAGAAGGTCTGGTTGATTAGGAGCTCATCACAATAGAAATAGATGGTTAAAGGATTATTTTTTTGCTTTACGACATGCTGACCTCACTTTTGGTTGAGGTTTACTCCTCTTTAGTAGCCTAAGGTCTAGCCATAGGACTTTCCTATTGACTATTCTTAGAAAACTATCTTTAGTAGCCTAAGGTCTAGCCATAGGACTTTCCTATTGACTATTCTTAGAAAAATAGACTTTAGTAGCCTAAGGTCTAGCCATAGGATTTTCCTATTGACTATTCTTAGAAAACTAGAAAAAGTTAGTAGCCTAAGGTCTAGCCATAGGATTTTCCTATTGACTATTCTTAGAAAACTAGACATGAAGCCTAAGGTCTAGCCATAGGACTTTCCTATTGACTATTCTTAGAAAACTAGAAAAGGCACCATCCTAAGGTCTAGCCATAAGATTTTCCTATTGACTATTCTTAGAAAACTAGAAAAGGCACCCTCTTCACTAGAAATTCTAAACTCTTCCTTACTCAACTTGATGTTCCACATATTGGTCCTAACCCCTAGCACTTAGTAGGTGAGGTCACTATGGGGGAAACTCAAGATGAGTCACCCTTAGGACTGCTGGACCTTAAGGTTGACCCTAGGTGTTGGTTTAGAGCTAAGGCACTCACTACACTCACTAAACTTATCTGCACTCACAATCACTCACAACCCTGAACTCAAAATTCTAGCCTAGGTCCCTTGATCTTTTGGGATACTCATGTGGATGGTCCCCTAAACCTACTAGCCCTAGGGCTATGGTTTGGCTAAGACCACTATATAGAGGAGCCAAAATGGGGTTCCCATTGGTCCATGGCTTTCTGGTGAGGGTTGGTACCTCAAGTCTACCAACATACCCATCTTGGCCTTTTACCCCTAAAGCAGCCCCAAATTACCAAAATACCTCTCCATAACCCAAAATCCAAAAAATTCCAAAAATTCTCAGAAAATTTCAATAAATCTCAAATATTCCTAATTTTATTTTTCTCAACTACCACATGACCTAATTTGGCCAATTTGACCATCTTTAACCAAAACCCCCAAATTTTCGTTTAAGGGCCCAAATTCCCCAAATTCAACCAAAATGTCCATCAATTTGATCTCAATTGGCCCCAATTACAATACTAAACTCAAATTCACCTTTGATATGCTAAAATTAAACCAAATACAATCTTAATTGGCCCATGATTTGAGCCCAATTTTGATTTAGGTCAAAACCTCAATTTTGACCATATGACCTAATCTCACCAAATTGAGCCCATAGCCTACCTAGTCATTTGACCCCAATTAATGTTGAAAAATCTTGATAACATTCCCATACATCAAAATCAATCATACAATTGGCCTCAATTAATGTTAAAAAATCTTTATAACATTCCTATACATCAAAATCAACCATCAGCAATTGGCCTCAATTAATGTTGTAAATCTTTATGAATTTTCTATACATCAAAATCAACCATCCATTTGCATGTTGAAGCCTCAAATCCATTTGATTTTGGCCTAAATCCAAAATTTCCAAATTTAGCCCCAAATTGTCTAAGTCCCCAAATTTCACCCAATTGATATCTGAACCTCCAAATTGGCATCCAATTCATGTTGAAAACTCTTCATGAGGTCCTTATTGACAATTTAAAATAATCAATTTGGAGTTAGCCCAAGGCTAACCAAAGCTAGACCCAAGCCTAGCCCAACATGACCAAATTGATTAAACTTCAAAATTCCCTCAAATTGATCCTTCAATTGAGCTCAAGACCACTTCCATCCTTAACCAAAGTTGTTCCTTATGATCATCTAAACTAAATTCGATAATTAATTGGGCCAATTGACATGTCTAGTTTAGATCAAACCCAAGACTTGGTCATTTGCACCCATTTGGACCCATGTACTAAATGTGCCCTAACCAACCTAAAGTCACCAAATTAACTCCACCTCAGCCATTAGTTGGACTTAGTGACCAGTCCAAACACTATGAAAGCAGCTAAATTGTGCCATGGACGAAAGGTCTCCAAAATTAAGGGATATTATTTCCAAAAATGCATGTGCTTAAGATATCTTTACCAAAATTAGGTATTATTGCACTAAATTGCTGTGACATATTCCCCTGGGTTCCCTGAGCTCCTAGCCACCTCCCCCTGGCGGGCTGGCCAGCCTAGATGCCGAAAAAGCTCAAAACCAAGAGTCACCCCCATGGCATCTCACCTTTTAGAGGCCAGCTCATCCAAATCAAATTGAAGAGCTCCTCTGCCCTCCACCTAAGCACCACAATGCACCCAAACTTATGCCCTGAGAGCCACCCCATGAACTGCCCTCCACCTAAGCACCACAATGCACCCAAACTTGTGCCCTGAGAGCCACCCCATGGCCAGTTTTATAAAAACCACCTAAGCACCACAATGCACCCAAACTTATGCCTTGAGAGCCACCCCATGGCCATTTTTATTTAAAATCACCCCTAAGCACCACAATGCACCCAAACATTTGCCCTGAGAGCCACCCCATGACCATTTTTATAAGAACTCACCTCCACGGCCATGGGAGGTATGCACCCAAACTTGTGCCCTGAGAGCCACCCCATGTCCATTTTTATAAAAACTCACCTCCCACGACCATGAGAGGTTGAGAGCCACCCCATGACCATTTTTATAAAAACTCACCTCCCATGGCCATGGGAGGTGTGCTAAAAATTTCTTCCACACCCCATGGCCATTTTTATAAAAACTCACCTCCACGGCCATGGGAGGTGTGCTAAATTTTTCTCAAAGAGAGCCTCTCAAATCACTTACAGAGCTTCCTTGAGACCTCCACAACCCATTCCAATCACTCCACTGCTTTGATTCCCCCTGTATAACACTAATTTTGAGCTTAAAAATTAGGGCAGAAACAGGACATCTCTCAAAACTCCACCAAACTTCAATTGCTTGTGCCCACACCTTCACAACAGCAAGAAAATATAAAGCCCCATCAAATTACCCTCTCAAATAGCCTCCACCATAGCTCTAGACGAACACCTAAAATTGAGATTGGTCGAATTCATACCTAGGCCTTACACCATAGCAAGCGGCTTAATCCCTACCCTCCTTGGACCCCAACGAACGTGTCGAGCACCTCTGATTGAAGCCTCCCTTCTCAGAGCAAAGGCATAAAACTTCTCCTCCTCACGAGCCTATTTTGATTCTCTATTTACTTGGGCTTGATTTTATCACACATTAACTATATGGATGTGTTCGTCTCTCTAATACGAGCACTTTAAAAAAAATTCACTTAATTTGGTTAAGAAACGAGAGAGATCATAAGCCTTGAAGGTGGATGGCTCTCGGCCTAAGCCATTGGGGACGATGACCACGCGCCATTCGATCGCGCATGTATCAAATGGATGGCCAAGATGAAGCCGTACAATGCTTCTTTAAATAAACGGAGGGATGCGTGACTGCTGGCGTGGACGGTGATGTCAAATAGGAGCGCGCCGCGTGGAGTTTCAGAGCTACCTAGGATCTACATGGTGCGGCGTGGATAAGTAGAAAAATAGGGCTTTTTCTATTTATTGAAACTCCCTAAACATCAAAAACACGTAACTTGGTGTAGAAAAATAACAAAAATAAAATAAAAATACCCTCTTTCTTAGCGAACAGAGGAGAATAATATGGAATAAAATTCAAGTCCATTTGATGCATAAAATATTTTTAATTAATTAAACACTGTTTGGGATCATTTGATTCTCCATGAATATTAATACATCACCTTGGCTTGAAATTTTGGCATGTTGTAGCTTCTGCCAAGGGAAACATCCTCTGATTTTTCCAAAATCAGAGGAGGTAGCTATACAGAGATCCATATTTTTCAAGTTCTTACACATTAATTCCTTAGAATAATCATGGAAATTAGCATAATGATTAGAAAATTCTAAGAAAATTTTGGAAGGTCCACCATGACTAGGGAAGCTTTTGGAAATAATTTTATGGGTCAAGTAATTTAAAATGCACTTAAGTTTTACAAAACTAAATCACCAAAATAATTAATTTTGGAAAACATAAACATTTAAATGACTTAATGTTTTATCTCCACTGTGGTTTATGATCCAGAGAACTCACTAGAAAAATTTCAAAATATTTTGAGTTCATTTAATAACCTAAGTTGATTTTTAAAGATAAACATTATTTTTAGCATTTAAATGATTTTTAAAAATCAAAATATAACTAAAAAATTTATAAAAAATTATTTTTTGAGTTCTCTCGGATGAGGGGTATTTTCTAAGAGTAAAATAATATTTAAAATAAAAACTTGATTTTTAGCTTATTTTTAGTATTTAAATAATTAAAAATCCCTAAAAATCACAAAAATAACAAAATNGTTATTTCACATCATTTCATTAAAATAATCATGGAAATTAGCATATTGGTTATTAAATCCCAAGAAAATTTTTGAAGGTCCGCCATGACTAGGGAAGCCTTTGAAAATAATTTCATAGGTCAAGCAATTTAAAACATCCTTAAATTTTCCAAATACTAAATCACTAAGATAATTAATTTTAAAAAATACTGTCATTTAAAACATCCTTAAATTTTCCAAATACTAAATCACTATGATAATTAATTTTGGAAATCACAAACATTTAAATGACTTGCTTTTTTATCTCCACTGTGATTTATGATCCAGAGAACTCATCATAAAAGTTTCAAAATATTTTGAGTTAATTTGATAACTTAAATTGATTTTTAATTCATTGTGATTTATGATCCAGAGAACTCATCATAAAAGTTTCAAAATATTTTGAGTTCATTCAATCACTGTGATTTATGATCCAGAGAACTCATCATAAAAGTTTCAAAATATTTTGAGTTCATTTGGTAACTTAAATTGTTTTTTAAGGATAAATGCCACTCTTAACATTTAAATGATTTTCAAAAATCAAAATACAACTCAAAAAATTATGAAATTTAGTTTTTTGAGTCCTATGTGATCAGGGGTATTTTCTAAAAATACAATGATATTTAAGATAAAAATTTGATTTTTAGCCAATTCTAAGTATTTAAATAATTTAAAAATTCATAAAAATCATAAAAATAGTAAAACTCATGGAAAGGTTCTAAATTACTTCCTAATCACTTAGGAATAATTAGAATATTTTTTCTGATTTTCTAAATAAATATATTGAATGCCTAAGATTAAAAATAATTTTTAAAGACTAAAAATGAGTTTTCACTAAAATAATTTCAATAAATGAAAGAAAAATCACAAAAAAATATGAAATTTGCTCTTCTGGTTCTCTAATCTCAGAGAGATTTTTCAAATACACAAAACTTAAATATTCATCATTTAAAATATTTTATTTTTATTAAATAATCCAAAACTTAAAATAATTTTGTTAAATCACAGAGAATTCAGAAAAATCATGAAATTTAGTCCAAAGGCTTCTCTAGTCTAGGCCTACCCATAGTAAAAATTTCAAAGGATTAGAATTTACCTTGGTCAAGTTAGGAATTTTCTTTGAAAAGTCCTATTTTTGCATGAAAATAATTATATAGAATAAAATAAATTCTGAAAAATCACATTTTCTCCTCCGATGTCTTATTTGACCCATGAATGAGGTAGGATAAAAATTTTAAAGTCATTTGAATTGAATTTGATGTGTTAGAGCCTTAGGAGCAAATGTGTAATTTTGGAAATTTAGCCTTAATTAATATTTAGGCTTAAGTCAAGGAGGGAAATGGGTAACCTCTTATCTTAATCAATTTATTTAATGTTTGAAATACAAGGGGTTAATTGGTAGAAACCAATCTCACTTTCTTAATTGAAAAAGATAAGTTCATAAATTTCTAAATTATAAAAATATTGAAGTTTATTAAAATAAAATGAATCTAGGACTTAGGGGTATGACTTTTGAAGTCAATAATTATTCAATTTAATACCCCCTATTTTGATTTTCAAATAAAATTCAAATCATGAATCATGATCACCTAAAGCTTGATCTTTTCAAAGCTAATTAAGACACTGACTTAGGTCTTAAGGGCTTAGTAGTGATTTAGGCTAAATCAAGTTTCATTCAAGTGAGGATTATAAAAGTAAATATCATTGAAAATTAAAACATCTTTAAAACACTACAAGCCCAATTAGGGTTAAAATTTGTCTAAGTGTTCCAACAACACTAACCAGCCTTTTTAAGGGTCTTCACCAACATAATTCTTAAATTGAATCACAAGTAATAATTACCTTACTCTTAGAGATAATTGAGACATCAATGTTCATTGAGTATTAGGGTGTTTTATAGGATGAATTGTTAAGCAACATAATAATTTTAAAAGAACTCGGGATTTTCCACCAGGCAGCGAGAGAGTAGCACGGACCTGCTTCTTTCTCTAGATCTGTTGGATATCTCGAAGATCTACTAAACTTAATATGTTTTGCTTGACAAAATCATCCTCAATTAAACTTTTAAGGACTCACCAAAATACAACATAGAGTTAGGAAAACTACCAAAACTTTACTTTTCTTGCTCTCTATAAACTGCCTTATTAAGTTTCAGGTAGTGGAACGAGAAGACTTGTCAGGTACGCTTTTACAGTTTTCAGCGTTGTCTTTCTTGTACTTTTATGCTTATACAAATTTGCATGGAAAACTAAAACTATCAGAATAGCCACAAAACTAAAACCAAAACTAAAATTAAAATCAACCAAGATAAATTCACCCCTACAACATTCAAAATATAAAACAACTCAAAATTTAATCACAAACATCACTCAAAACTATAACTTCAACTAAATTAAGATGTCTCTATTGGATGATCGAAAATCCCTCGGAGGAGGTAATCTACAATTGCTAACAAGACTTCCCACGGTCTAAATTAAATTATGGAACTCATTAAGTTGAGTTTAATAAGTTCATTTTGACTAAGTGAATCCAATAGAAAATAGTGGTGTCAGAACGATGGAACTGTAGGATCCTAACCGATGTCGCTCTAATCAACTTTAATATGCCCTCATAAAATTTAAAGAACTTCAACCATAATGCCACCTGATTTGACATTACAACTTGACACACTAGAAAACTCAAACTCGTCATGGTGAGGAGCATGGAGCTAGCATGGTGGGCAACACGACCATCTTCAATAGCAAAACCCATCTTCCCCAGCTAAACCAATCCTCCTTCCTTAAACTTAAACAACAAAGCCATATGACTTCGAGGTTTTTTTCTTATGCAATGTAAATCCTCACCTTATCATTAGGCTTTGTATAGCCCTGCTATACAATATAAACCTTAACTTGTCTTAGGATTCCAAGGTTTTCGTTTGTCGCGACCTAAATCCTCATGTCTTTCAGGCTATTTATGTGATTGTTCACATGAATGTAAGCCCTAACTATTAAAATTGGCAGGATGAAACACTTAAATTTTTCTCCTCTAAATTAAAACCAAAAATTAGGATAGCTTGGGAAGTCACCGAGGTTTTCCTCAAGGATCCATGACATCCCCTAGTTCTTTCTTTTGTGGATTCTACAATAAAATGTTCCAAATTTGAACCAATCCCCTTTCACATCTCTACGTCCGATTTCATTGAAAAGTCCTACCTTTTGAAACTCCTTAAAGATAATATTTCCTGATTTTTATCGAGAGTCTTCTTCAGTGACTTTGGTCATTTAAGATGTAATTAATTATAGGGGCTTGCCCTTATAGGAAGCATGTCCGAACCCAGCTTAATATAAACCCTATTTAATTCTTTATATTAAATAAAGGAACTTGTCAGCAAATACAAAGGTTTTGCAGACCAAACAAACGTCATACTTTCCTTAGTTTATTTGATCGAGCCTCATCCTCAAGTCTTTTGTTTATCCTTCAGGATAGATACAGGATTTGAGGTACAATGCTCTTTGATTCTTAATTATGAAAAATATGGGGTCAGTTTATTGTCATACTTCAACGTCCATCCGAAGCGGGCAACGAGATTTATATTCCGGCGGCCGACAACTTCTTACGGGCAACTCCCCACAAACCCCCGAAGTAGCGCCGACACTACATTACAACAAATATGATATATATCAGAGATACTTATCCTATGATATGTACTTGGCGTGAGATATTTTGGATGTACTTTGATGTAGTTAGCTTATTGTACTTTTTGAGACGTTAACCTACACTTGATCCGTAACATTTATTGAAGCAGATTAATGAAGTTTCTTTTAGAAATTTTTTGTGTTTGTACAATTGCCTTTTTGTGCGATGGATAAAAGCCACGAACCATGCGTTGGTTTGGGATTACAACGAACAAAGAACAAAACAACAAAATTTGACAATAATAATAAAAATAATAATAAAATGAAATAACCAACAAACAAACAACAAAACAAATCTCTTTTGTAAATTACTAAACTATGAAAAACATGTTTTGAAAATTAAACATGATAAAAACAACAATAAAAGAAAGTAAATCTGTTAAGTTGATTCTCTCAATTTCGAGGTCTCTTACTCTTTGCTCGCGCAACACAACTATCTTTGTCTACACTAGTTTTCTTCACACCCCCGTAGAATCTCACGTTCTGCACAAAACCTCACAAAATTTCATAAATCTTCTTCAACAATGTTAATCTTTTCACACGACACATATCTTTGGGTTTAACACCACCAATCTTTATTTTGGAATCCGTCCTTAACTTCTGATTCCTCTCTTTTCGAGATCGCTCCTTAACTTCTGATCCTCTCTTCCTGAGATTGATCATCAACTTTCAATTCTTATTTTAGAATCAGTCCTTAACTTCTGATTCGCTCCTTTTGAAGTCGGTCCTTAACTTCTGACTCTCTTTTGTGATTGATCATTAACTTTCAATCCTCATCCTGGAATCAGTCCCTAACTTCTGATTCATTCCTTTTGAGGTTGGTCCTTAACTTCTGATTCACTCCTTCGAGGTTGGTCCTTAACTTTTGACTTTCTTTTGAGATTGATCATTAACTTTCAATTCTCATTTTCAAATTAATCTTTAACTCCTGATTCAATCCTTTAAGGCTGGTCCTTACCTTCTGACTCTCTTTTGAGATTGATCGCATTAATTCAATTCTCATTTTTGAATCAGTCCTTAACTTCTGATTCACTCCTTTTTGAGGTCGGTCCTCACCTTCCGACTCTCTTCCTGAGATTGATTATCAACTTTCAATTCTCATTCTAGAATCAATACTTAACTTCTAATTCGCATTTTTCGAGGTCGGTACTTAACTTCCGACCCTCTCTTGAGATTGATCCTTAACTTTCAATTCTCATTTTAGAATAAGTCCTAAACTTTTGATTCCTCTCTTCTTTTGAGGTCGGTCCTTAACTTCTTACCCTCTTTTGAAATTAATACCTAAACTTCAATTCCCACTACTGGGTCAGCACTTACATACTGATTCCCATCCTCTATAAAAAACCTGAAATCTGATAACTCAAACCAACTCTCCAATCCCTAGCGAGAGTTCCTATTTCTTGACTTTGATCAAGTATTCATCTGCTAATTCCCCAGTATAAAATAATAACACACACAACTCTACACTCCTCTAGTTTCTGTTGACTTAGGAGTTTGTATTGGTTTTGTTGATCACATCAGTCAACCCCAATACGCGCGCTGTGCTTGCCCAGCACATCACACCTTTTGGGGGTCCATTTGTTGACCTCCTTTTGGTTGAGGTCTAATTTTGTCCTCTTTAGTTGCTCAGAGTCTAGTCATAGGACTTTTCTTTTGACTCTTCTTATAAAAGTAGAAAAAAACCCTCACCATTAGAAATTCTACACACCTCCTTGCTCAACTTGAAGTTCCATATAGTGGTCCTAACCTCTAGCATCTAGTAGGTGGGGTCATTATGGGGGAGCTAAAGAAGAGTTCCCATATGAGTGCTTTCCCTTATGGTTGACTCAGGGTGTTGGTCTAGAACTAAGGTACTCACCTCACTCACAATCACTAACAAATACAAATCTAAAATTTCTTGACTTTGATCCCTTAATCCTTTGGGAGACTCATGTAGATGGTCCCCTAAACCCTCTAGCCTAGGCTAAGGTTTAGCTAAGCCCAGTACATAGATAACCCAAATGTGATTTCCATTGGTCCATAGCTCATTTATTGTGGTTGACACCCCAATTCTACCAAAAATACCTAACTTGGCCTTTTTGCCCCTAAACTCCACCAAATTACCTAAGTACCCTTGAAACCCTAAGTTTGGCCAAAATTCCCAAATGTACCCAAAATATCCAAATTTGTTAAAAAATCATTTCATACCTTTTGAAAATACCCAAATTACCCAAAATCGCCAAAAATAACCAAATTACCAAAATACCCCTCAGCCTAAAATTTCAAAAATTCCCAAAACCTTCCAAATATTCTTAATCTCATTTTTTTCAACTACCACATGACCCAATTTGGCCAATTTGACTATCTTTGTCCAAAACCCCAAAATTGCCCTTAAAAGACCCAATCTCCCCAAATCCACCTCAAATATCCAACAAATTGGTCCCAATTTCTCCTAATTTCAATCTTAAACTTAAATTCACCTTCCATGTGACAAACGTAAATCAAATTCATGCTCAATTGGCCCATTTCTTTAGCTCAATTTTGATTTAGGTCAAAGCCCCAATTTTGGTCACATGACTAAATCTCACTCAATTAAACCCATAGCCCACTCAAATTGCCACAATTTATGTTAAAAACTATTCATAACATTCCTAAACATCAAAATTGACCTTAAGTTGGCTTGGTGAAACCTCAATTTCATTTAATTTTGATCTAAGTCCAAAAAGCCCCAAATTTTGCCCCAACTTGGCTATGCCTCCAAATTTCACAAAATTGATTGCCTTAACTCCAAAATTGGCACCTAATTCATGTTGAAAACTTTTTATTACATTCCTATTGACCATTCTCAATAATCAATTTGGATTTAGCACAAGCCTAGCCCAAGCTAGACCCAAGTCTAGCCCAACATGCCCAAATTCACAAAAATTTCAAAATCCTTCAAATTGAAACCCCAATTGAACTCAAAATCTTTTCAATCCTTCACCAAAAATGTTCATTACAATCATGTACATCAAATAAATCAATAAATTTATCCAATTAACATGGCTAGTCTAGTCCAAACCCAAGTCTTGGTCATTTGCACCCACTTGGACCCATGCACCAAAATTGACCTACACATGTCAAATTGGTCAAGGCAAGGCCACCACAGTCAAATTTGGACCATATTGAGCAAGCCAAACCCCATGGAACCACCAAAATGAGCGATGGACCAAGGGATCCCCAAATTAAAGGATTTCATTCCATATTTTCTTAAGCCAAGGATATTTTTGCCAAAACTAAACACCAACGCATTTAATTGTTGTGACATATTCCTCTGGCTCACCGGACCTCCTAGCCACCTCACCTGGCCTGGCCAGCTAGCCTAGTGGTCAAAAAATGTCCAACTTGAGAGCCACCCCCATGGAATAAAACCCAGTTAAAACCTAGAGGCCACCTCATCCAAATTAAATCTTAGCGCCTCTCTGCCCTCCACCTAAGCAAGCATTTTCACCAACCAATTGGCCAAGACAGCCACCCAAAAGCCCATTTTATAAAAACTCACCTCCATGGCCATGAAGGGAGTGCTAAAAATTTTTTAGAGAGAGCCCTCCAAGTTACTCCTAGAGCCTCTTTGAGACCTCCTCAGTGCAACTTAACCACACATTGTCATGAATCCCCTTGCCGGAGTTCAATTTTTTGAGCTTAAAACCTTGTCGGAGACAAAACAGAGCTCTCCACACCTCTACACTCCACCAGAATCAAATTAAACTCACCCACACCTTCACCACAGTGAAAGAAGAAGAAGCACCATCAAATCCCCTTCATATAGAGCCCCTAGCATAGCTCTAGACCAACACCTAAAATTGAGCTTGGTTGAGTTCTTACCTAGGCCTTTCACCACAACAAGAGGCTTAATACCTAGCCTCCTTGGACCTCCACAAATTTTCAAAGCACCTCTGATCGAAGCTTCCCTTCTCAGAGCAAAGGTATTGAACTCCCCTCTTTCTTGAGCCTATTTTGATTCTCCATTTGATTAGGCTTAATTAAATTGCATGATTACCTTATGGATGTGTTTGTCACACTTAATTTGGTTAAGAAATGAGTGAGATCTTAAGCTTTGAAAATGGATGGTTCTTGGGCTAAGGCATTGGGGTTGATGACGGGGAGCCATCCGATCGCCCGTTTATCTCATCAACGGACGAGATCTACCTAGACAGCACCTTCATATGTGAACCGCGGGTCGAGTCAGTGGTAAGGTGGATGGCGGCGTCGAATGGCAGTGCACCGCGTGGAGTTTTTAAGCACTTAGGAACAGTTAAAATATTTTTAAAAAATGATAAAAATCACAAAAATAATAAAATTCATGGAAATATTCTTAATTATTTCCTAAGCACTTAAGAGCAATTGGGATATTTTTCCTAATTTTCTAAGTGAAGATGTTGAATTTTAGAGCTTAAAATAAATTTTAATGGCTAAAAATTGATTTTCACTAAAATAATTCTAAAAATTCTAAA
Organism: Phalaenopsis hybrid cultivar; assembly: GCA_002079205.1. NCBI lineage: Eukaryota > Viridiplantae > Streptophyta > Magnoliopsida > Asparagales > Orchidaceae > Phalaenopsis > Phalaenopsis hybrid cultivar. The sequence goes on along the minus strand of JXCR01091032.1, from coordinate 50,356 downwards.
AATTCAAAAAAATGTGAAATTTATTTCTCTAGTTTCCTTGACCTCAAAAATATTTAATAAAAATACAAACCTTAATTTTCCACATTCAAAATATTTTATAATTAATAAATACTCTAAAATTTAAAATAATTCTTAAAATTTAGATATAATTCAATAAATCATGAAATTTAGTCTCAATGCTTCTCTAGTTTATGTCCACCTCCAGTAAAAATTTTAAAGGATTAGGCTTTGCCTTGGTCAAGTTATGGAATTTTCTTAAAAAATCCTATTTTTACAATAAATAAATATGTAAATTAAAATAAATTTTGAAAAATCGCATTTTCTCCTCTGATGTCTTAATTGAACCATGAGTGAGGTGGGATGAAAATTCCAAAGTCATTTGAACTAAATTTGACAAATTATGAAGTGATAGAACCTTAGGAGCAAAAATGTAATTTTGGAAATTTGGCCTTAATTAGGCTTAATTCAAAGATGGCAAAGGGTAACCTCTGATTTTAACTAATTTATTTGGATAATTGAAACACAAGGGGATTAATTGGTAGAAATTAACCTCACTCTTTCCATAATCTAGGGATAAATTTATAATTCCTTAAATTATTAAAATTTGGAAGTCTATTAAATTAAATGTTCTTAGACTTAGGGGTATGACTTTGGAAGTTGATAACTCACTAATTTGATACCCTTACTTGATGTTCAAATGATATTTAAGTGTTTGGAAAATGAATAATTATTATCACTTAAAATTCAACTTCTTTCAAAATAACCAAAACATCTACCTAGGTCTAAAGGGCTTAGTTGTGACTTAAGCTAAAATCAAATTTGATTAAATAAGAATTAGAAGAATGAATATAAAGTAAACACCTTTGAACACCCGAAGCCCAAATTAGAACTCAAATCGGCTAAGTGTTTCAATAACGCTAACTTGCCCCCCCCCCCTTAGGATCTTCACCCACATAACTTCAAAATTAAATAGCAAATGATAATTACCTTACTTTTAGGGATAATTGAAACATCAATGTTCATTGAGCATTAAAGGTATTTATAGGATGGGTTATTAAGCATCATAATAAGTTTAAATGAGCTCAAGACTTTTCACCAGGTAGTGAAAGGGAAGCATAAACCTAATTTTTCTTCTAGACCTCTTGGATACCTCAGAGGTCTACTAAACTTAATATGTTTTGCTTAACAAAAATCATCCTTAATCAAACTAATAGGGACCCACCAAGATATGACCTAGGTCTAGGTAGGTCACTAAAACCTTACTTTTTCTGCTTTACATAAAATGCTCTAACATGAATTTTGAGTTTTAAGTGATGGAACGAGAAGACTCGTCAGGTACACTTTTATAATTTACAACATTGGCTTTTCTTATGCTTTCCACACTGTGCTTACCTACTTGTATGTATGAGCATAACACAAACTTGCTTGCTAAATAATGATGTCACTCTACATGAAAATAAAAACTTTCAAGATAGCTACAAAATCAAAACTAAAATCAACCAAGATAAAAATCACCTCCATAACATTAAAAAAATAAAACAACTCAAAATTTAATCACAAACATCACACAAAACAACAACTACAACTAAATTAAGGCCTCTCTATCGGATGATCGGGAATCCCTCAGAGGAGGTAACCTACGGTTGCAAATGAGGCTTCCCACGATCTAAATGAAATTATGGAACTCATTAAGCTGAGTTTAGTAAATTCACTTAAACTAAGTGAATCCACTATAAAATAGTGATACCGGAGTGAGGGGACCGTAGGATCCTAACCGGTGTCGCTCTAATCAAATTTAACATGCCCTAATAAATTTTTAAGGAGCTACAACCATAAGGCCACCTGATTTGACATCATAACTTGACACCCTAGTAAACTTAAACTCATCATGGCAAGGAGCTTGGAGTTAGCATAGTGGGTAGCATGGCCATATTCAACATCAAAACCTGTCTTCCCCATGTAAATCATTCTCTTACTTAGAATTAAACAACAAGCCATAGGATTTTGAGGTTGTTTTCTTATGCAACATAAATCCTCACCTCTTCTTTAGGCCTTCGCACAACTATGTTGTGCAATATAAGCCCTAACTCATCTTAGGATTCTGAGGGTGTCGTTCATCACCACCTAAATCCTCGTATCTTTTAGGCTATTTATGTGATCGTCTTACATGAATGTAAGCCCTAACAAATAAAATATGATGGATGAAACACTTAAATAAGTTCTTCTCAAAAATGAAGCCAAACCATAGGATAGACCGGAAAGTCACTGAGGTTCTCCTCCAGATCCATGACATCCCCTAGTTTTTCCTCCTTTGGATTCTAAAAACAAAATGATCCAAATTTGAGCAAATCCCATTTCACACCTCTTTCTCTAATATCATTGAAAAGTCCTATCCTTTCAAAATCCTTGAAGATAATATTTTCTGATTTTTATCGAGGGATTTTTAAGTGATTTTTGTCATTTAAGATGTAATTAACTATAGGGGTTTGCCCTTATAGGAAGCTTGTTCGAACCCAGCTTAATATAAACCCTATTTAATTATTCATATTAAATAAGGGAAATTGTCAGCAAATAAAATGTTTTCGCAGACCAAATAGACGTCATACATTTCTTACTTTATTTGATTGAGCCTTATCCTCAAGTCTTGTGTTTATCGTTCAAGTAGATACAGGGTTTGAGGTATAGTGCTCTTTCATTTAAAATATGAAAAATATGGGGTCAGTTTGAGTTCATATTTTTCTAAACTATACATATATGTGTACATTAAAACGTCCTTTTGAGTCGGGTGATGGGATTTCGATTCCGGTGACCGACAGCTTCTTACGAGCAACTCTTCCAACCAAAATATTGCCGACACTAGCCTAACCCACACCCAACTTTTAGCCATTTTGACCCAAATTGGACCCATGCACCAAAATTGACTTAGACATCGTAAAGTCTCGAAATTAAGGTCTCCAAAGCCACTACGCACACCTTATTAACCAAGTTAAACCACTCAAACCATCCAAATAAGCAATGGACCAATGGGTCCCTAAATTTAGGGATTTTAGCCCATTTTTGGGCCTTAACCAAAAAATTTTTCCATCATCACTTACCATTGGGAGTAAATTATAATTAAGCCTCTCTCTGGCTCACTTGACCTTCTGGCCACCACCTCTGGCCTTGCTGACCAGCCTAGTCGCCAGAAAACTTTAAAAGTGAGACCCCCAAGCTCAAATTTAAACCCAATTTCAAGCCTATAGGCCAGTTCATCCCAATGGCTCTTTAGAGATCCTCATCCCTCCACCTAAGCAACTCTTTGCACCCATAAATTGGCCCTAAGCTTTCCTCTAAGCTACACTATTTAATCAGCCTTTCCATGGCCAAAGAGAGGAGTGTGCCAAAATTATTGGGGAAACTTTGTCCAATTGCTCTCAGACACTCTCCATGAACTCTTAAGCTCATTGCCATCATTTTCCCTCACAGATCCCCACTGTGGAAGCCTAATTTTGAGCTCAAACTTTCACCTCAAATTAGGAGACCTCTCCACAGTGCACCAAACTCAAACTAATTATGTACACACCATCCCTAGAGAAAGACGAGTTGATTCCCCATCAAACCCACCTCTCAAACAGCCTCTAACCTAGCACTAAACCACACCTAAAATCGAGCTTGATCGAATTCATACCAAGACAATTGATCAAGGTTTGAGACATCATCTAAAGGTTCGTTGGGTCTAATTGAAGCTACCACAACCATCTGATTGAGGTCTCCCCTCTCAAGCAAAGGCATTGAACCTCAACCCTAATCCAAGCTTATTTTGATTCTCCATTTTAATGGCTTGATTACATACTTGATTAACCCTATAGATGTGTTTGTCTTGAGTAGATGAAGGTTTAGAAACAAACCCCATGCAATTTGGTTGAGTCTAGCTCAAGATCTTAAGGTTTTAGTGTGAACGGCTTACAGGTTAAGTCACTTAGGGACAATAACGGAGAGCCGTCTGATTGCGCGTGTATCCACCCAATGGAGAAGATCAAGGCAGACGAGCAGATGGCATGCGAACCACGGGCCGTGTGGCAGCTGAGGTGGATGGTGGCATTGAATGAGAGCGCACCGCATGTGATTTCAGAGCCACAGTAGGATGAGTTGGCGTCACGTGGATAAGTAGAAAATTAGGGATTTTTTGAATTATTTTAAATGCCTAAACCTCACAAATCCATATCTTTCTCTAGAAAAATCACAAAATTAAAAAAAAAATACCCTCTTACTTAGTGAACAAAGGAGAATAATGTGGACTAAAAATAAAAATTATTTTCTTATTCCCTAATTTTTAATGAATTAAATACCCTCTATGGTATTTCAATTCTCCGTGACTAAATATTACTCACCATGGCTTGAAATTTTGGAAGAGGCCATGTCTTCTGATTTTTCCAAAGTCAAAGGAGACCTCTGTGCTTCTAGCCCTAATTTTTAAGCTAAGGTGGCTGTCAGCACTATTTTGGTTGAGGTGTTGCCCGTAAGAAGCTGTCGGTCGCCAGAATCAAAATGCTATCGCTCGTTTCAGAAGGACATTTTAATGTTTAGAAAAATATGAAATCAAACTGACCCCTATTTTTCATAGTTTAAATGCAAGAGCACTATGACTCAAATCTGGTATCTCTCTCGAAGGATAAACACAAAACTTGAGGATGAGGCTTGATTAAATAAATTAAGAAATATATGACATCCGTTTGGTCTGTGAAACCGTTTTATTAATCGACCCTTTTCCCTATTTAATATGACAAATTAAATAGGGTTTATATTAAGTTGGCTTCAAAAAAGCTTCCTATAAGGGCAAGCCCTTGTACTTAATTACATCTTAAATGACCAAAGTCACCTAAGTAAACTCTAAATAAAAATCAAGAAATATTATCTTCAAGGATTTCAAAGAATACGAATTTTTAACGAGATCGGACAGAGAGGTGTGAAATGGGATTGACTCAAATTTGGAGCATTTTGTTTTTGGAATCCAAAGGAGGAAGAACTAGGTGATGTCATGGATTTGGAGGATAACCTCAGTGACTTCCCGGACTATCCTATTGTTTGGCTTAAGTTTTGAGGAGAAATATTTAGCTGTTTCATCCTGCCAATTTTATTTATTTAGGGCTTACATTCATGGGAAAGGATCACACAAATAGCGTGAAAAATGTGAGGGTTTAGGTCGTGATTAACGATAATCTCAGAATCCTAAGATGAGTTAGGGCTTATATTATACAATATGGTTGTACAAAGGCTTAAAGATGAGTTGAGGATTTATGTTGCACTAGGCAGACAACTTTGAAATCCTATGGCTTGTTATTTAAGTCTAAGGAAGGAATGGTTTAGCTGGTGTAGACATGTTCTGCTATTGAAGATGGTCGTGCTGACCACCATGCTAGCTCCAAGCTCTTTGTCGTGACGAGTTTGTGTTTTATAGGGTGTCAAGTTTTGATGTCAAATCAGGTGGCCCTATGGTTGAAGTTCTTTAAAATTTATGGGGCATGTTTAAATTGATTAGAGTGACACCATTTAGGACCCTACAGTTCCCTCGTTCTGGCACCGCTATTTTTTATTAGATTCACTTAGTCCTTATTTAACCAAATTTGATTTAGCTTAGGTCACTACTAAGCCCTTAAGATTTTGGTAGATGTCTTAGTTATTATTTTTTTTGAAAGAGATTAAATTTCAAGTCATGATGATTCATTTTTGAAAGTCATTTGAACATCAAATAAGGGTGTTAAATTGGTGAGTTATCAACACCCCAAATCATACCCCTAAGTCTAGGATCATTTTATTGACTAGGCTTCCAAACTTCAATAATTTAAGGAATTTACAAGTTTATCTTTTAATTAACAAAAATGAGATTGGTTTCTACCAATTAATCCCCTTTTAGTTTCTACCAAATGAGTGACTTTACAGGTTACCCTTTTCCCTCTTTGAATTAAGCATAAATGTTAATTAAGGCTAAACTTCTAAAATTACACTTTTGCCTTAAAGGCTCTATCACTTCATAATTTGTCAAATTTATTTCAAATAACTTTGAAATTTTTATCTTAATTTACCATGGGTTAATTAAGACATCAAAAGAGAAAATGTGATTTTTCAAAATTTAATTTAATGTACATAATAATTTTTATTCAAAAATAGGATTTTTCAAAGAAAGTTCCATAACATGACTAAGAAAAAGCCTAATCCCTTGAAATTTTTATTGGAGATAGAATTAGGTTAGAGAACCTTTTGGACTAAATTTCATGATTTATTCAGCTTTTTCTGAATTATTAAAATTATTTTAATTTATGTAGTATTTATTAATCATAAAATATTTTAAGAGTTGAAAATTAAGTTTTATGTTTTTAAAAAAACTCCCTAGGGTTAGAGAACCTAGAGAAGAAAATGTTACATTATTTTTATTTTTCCTTGATTTATTGGAATTATTTTGGTGAAAATCATTTTTTAGCCTTTAAAAAATATTTTAAACTTTAAGATTCAATATCTTCATTTAGAAAGTTAGGAAAAATATTCCAATTGTTCCTAAATTCTTAGAAAATAATTTAGAACATTTACATGAATTTTATTATTTTTGTGATTTTTATCATTTTTTTAATTATTTTAAAATTTTAAAAATAGGATAATAATAAAGTTTTTATTTTAAATAGTATTTTATTTTTAAAAAATTCTTATAATCACAAAGAACTCTAAAAACTAATTTTCATAATTTTTTGAGTTATATTTTGATTATTAAAAATTATTTTAGTGTCAAAAATGTCATTTAAATTAGAAAATAGATTTGAGTCATCGAATGAGTTCAAAATATTTTGAAGTTTTTATGGGAAGTTTTATTAGTTTTACACAATAGTGGAGATCAAAAAATAAGTCATTTTGATGTTTTTATTTTCCAAAATTAATTATCTTTATGTTTTAGAGTTTGTGAATATTATGTGCATAACGAATGACTTGGCTCTTGAAAGATTTTTCAAATAGTTCTCTCATCATAGTTGACCTACCAAAATTTTCTTGGATTTGTCTAAGAAACATGTTAATTATTATGATTAATTTATGTAAATAATAGACATAAGATTGAAAAATATGGATCTCTATCTAGAGGTCTCCCCTAACTTTCAAAAAATCAAGGAATGTTCCCCGTATCAGAGGCTACAAAATGTTAAAATTGCAAGCCATGGTTAAATGCCTACTTTCATGGAGAGTTAAAATACTCAAAACAGTATTTAATTAATTAAAAATAAAATATGCATCAAACAAATTTCAAATTTTTTCACGTTGTTCTCCTCTATTCATTGAGGAAGAAAGTTTTTTTATTTTATTTTTGTGATTTTTCTACACCAAGATATGAATATTTGAAGTTAGGGAGCATTTTTTGAATTATTTAAATCCCTATTTATCTATTTAAATGCGCGGCGCCACATCATCCTAGACAACTCTGAATGACAACATGGCACGCTCCCATTTACTGCTCTTTCCACCCTACATCACACGCGGCCCGTAGTTCACATACTGAAGCACTTTCAGGCTTCATCTTGATCATCGATCCGATACAGGCTCGATCGAACGACACCCTGTTATCGTCCCCAATGGCCTAGTTTGAGAACCGTCCATCTTCAAGGCCTGATATCTCCCTCATTTCTCAACCAAATTAAATGAATTTTTTTTTAAATGCTCTCTAAACTAGAGGAAAATTTCTATACAGTTAAGATGCCATGAAATCAACTCAAAATAAATGGAGAGTGAAAATAGGCTCGAAAAGAGGAGGAGTTCAATACCTTTGCTCTAAGAAGGGAAGCTTCAATCAGAGGTGCTCGACATGTTCGTTGATATCCAAGGAGGCTAGGGATTGAGTCTCTGACTGTGGTGTAAGGTCTATGTATGAATTCAACCAAGCTTGGATTTGAGTGTTGGTCAAAGTATAGTATAGAGGCCCTATGGGAGGGTTCTTTGATGGTACTTCTTCTCCTCACACTGTGATGATGGTGTGGGTGAATTTAATTTGACTTTAGTGCACTGTGGAGGTGTGGGGAGTTATGTCATATCTCCAGCAAGGTTTTGAGCTAAAAACTTGAGCTCCGGCAAGAGGAATTAAGGCAGGGAAGTGGTTGGATTGCACTGAGGAGGTCTCAAATTGGCTTTGTGAGCAATTTTGAGGGGTTTATCTGAGAAATTTTTTAGCACACCTCAATGGCCATGGAGGGGAGCTTTTATAAAAATTGGTTTAGGCTAGCTGTCAGGGCCAATGTTTGGGTGCAATGTGATGCTTAGGTGGAGGGCAGAGGGGCTCTAAAATTTAAATTGGGTGAGCTGACCTCTAGGTTTGAATTGGGTAAAGTTTAAGAGGGGGTGACCCTCAGTTTTGGATTCTCTGGTGACTAGGCTGGCCGGCCATGGTAGTGGGAGGTGGCTAGGAGTTCAGGAACCTCAGGGGAATCTGTTAAAGCAATTAACTTAATTTTGTGGGAGGCTTTGGCAAGGATATCTTTGGTTTGGGAAATTAAGGCAACAAATCCCTTTATTTGGGGGAATCTTGGTCCATAGCTCATTTAGGTTGGGTTGGGTGGTCTTGGCTCAGTCCTAGGGGTCTAAGGATTGGCTGTGGTGGAGTTAATTTGGTCATGTTGAGTTGAATTTGGTCAAATTTGGTCATGGGTCCATTCAAGTTCACATGGTCAAGGGTTGGGTTTGGGTTAGGCTAGCCATGATTTCTAGCCCAATTGAATGGTGCATTTAATGTAGATGATTTTATGAAATATTTATGGTGAAGGTTTGAAGTGATTTTGAGTTCAAATGGAGGGACAATTTGAAGGATTTTGGGGATTTGGTCATTTTGGGCATGTTGGCCTAGACTTAGGTCTAGATTTGGCTAGGCTTGGAATTTGGCTCAATTTAATGGTAAAAATGATCAAGGGAGATCTTATAAAGAAATTTCATGAAGGAATGGAATGGAAATTTTGGGGCTGAGGCAATCAATTTGGTGGAATTTTAAGACATGGCCTATTTGGGGCAAATTTGTGGATTTTTTTTATTTGGGTTGAAATTAAATGAAGTTGAGGCTTCACCAAGGTCAATTAAAGATTAAGTTTGATGTTTAGGAATCTTATGAAGAGTTTAGGGTCCAATTTGAGACCAATGGAGTAGGCCATGGGGTTTAATTTGGTGGAACCAAGTCATAGGGCCAAATTTGGGGGTTTTAATTTAGATCAAAATTAGGCTCAGTTCATGAAATAATTGAGCTTTGATTTGGTTATATTGGTCATATTAAAGGTGAATTTGAGTTTATGATTGAAATTGGGGCAAATTGTGACCAATTTGATGGGCATTTGAGGTGGATTTGGGGAGATTGGGCCTTTAAAGGCAATTTTAGGGGTTTTGGTCAAAATGGTCAAAATTGCCAAATTGAGTCATGTGGTAGTTGAGAAAAGTGAAATGGGGAATATTTGGAATATTTTGAAAAATTTTTAGGATTTTTTGGAATTTTGGGCAAAGAAGGGGCATTTTGGTAATTTCGTAATTTTTTGTGATTTTAGGTAGTTTGGGTGTTTTCAAAAGGTTTAAAATGATTTTTGAATAAATCTAGGTGTTTTGGCTAAATTTGAGAATTTTGGCCAAATTTAGGGTCCCAAGGGTATTTCGGTAATTTGGGGGAGTTTAGGGGCAAAAGGCTAAGTCGGGCATTTTGGTAGAGTTGGAGTGCCAACCACCATAAATATGACATGGACTAATGGAAACCCCATTTTCAGTCCTTTATGTACTGGTCTTAGCTAAACCCTAGCCTAGGGCCAGTGGGTTTAGGGGACCATCTACATGAGTATCCCAAAAGATTAAGGGATCAGAGTAAAGAAAATTTTGGGTTTGCATTTCTGAGTGATTGCGAGTGAGGTGATTGCTGGTGAGTCCCTTAGCTCTAAACCAACACCCAGGGCCAACCCTAAGGTCCAGCACTCCTATAAGAATTCTTCTTGAGCTCCCCTATATTGACCCCACCTACTAAGTGCTAGAGGTTAGGACTAATATGTAGAACTTCAAGTTGAGTAAAGAGGAGTTTAGAATTTCTAATGATGATGATTCCTTTTCTAGCTTTCTAGAAATAGTCGACAGGAATTCCTATAGTTATACCTTAGGCTAATAAAGAGGAACATTAAACCTCAACCAAAAAGAGGTCAACAAATGGACCCCCAATAGGTGTGGTGTGTTGGGCAAGCACACCGCGCGTATTGGCTTTGACCTACGAGATCAACAAAACCAATACAAACTCCTAAGTCAAGAGACATGGAAGGGGTGTGGTATTTTGTGTGCTATTTACTTTCGCTGAGGAATATAGTAGGTGAATATTTGATAACAGATAAAAAGTTGGACTTTCGCTGGGCATTGGAGAGTGGATTTTGAGTTATGAGATTTTTGAAATTTATAAAAGATGGGAATCAGTGTGTAAGTGCTGACCCCGGGGTGTGATTTGAAATTTAGGTATTAATTTCATAAGTGGGTGGAAAGTTAAGGAGCAATCATGAAAAGAGAGGAATCAGAAGTTAGGGACTGATTCCACGATAAGGATTAACAGTTAAGGAACAATCATAAGAGAGAGCGTCAAAAGGTAGGGACCGACCTCAAAAGGGTGAATCAGAAGTAAGGCTTGATTCTAAAATGAGAATTGAAAGTTAGTGATTAATCTCAAAAGAGAGCATCAGAAGGTAGGGACCAACCTCAAAAGGGTGAATCATAAATTAGGGACTGATTTGAAAATGATAATTGAAAGGTAAGGATCAATGTCAAAAGAGAGCGTCAAAATGTAAGGACCAACCTCAAAAGGGTGAATCAGAAATTAGGGACTAATTCGAAAATGAGAATTGAAATGTAAGGATCAATATCAAAAGAGAGTGTTGGAAGGTAAGGACCGACCTCAAAATGTGAATCAAAGTTAAGGACTGACTCAAAAATGAGAATTGAAAGGTAAGGATCAATCTTAAAAGAGAGCATCATAAGGTAAGGACCGACCTCAAAAGGGTGAATCAGAAATTAGGGACTGATTTAAAAATGAGAATTGAAAGGTAAGGATCAATCTCAAAAGAGAGCAACGGAAGGTAAGGACCGACCTTAAAAGGGTGAATCAGAAATTAAGGAGCGTCAGAAGGTAAGGACCGACCTCAAAAGGGTGAATCACAAATTTGGGACTGATTCAAAAATAAAAGTAAGTATCAATCTCAAAAGTGAGCGTCGGAAGTAAGTACCAACCTCAAAAGGGTGAATCAGAAATTAAGGACTAATTCAAAAATGAGAATTGAAAGGTAGTGATCCAGCTCAAAAGAGAGAGTTGGAAGGCAAAGACCAGCCTTAAAAGGGTGAATAAAAAATTAGGGACTAATTCGAAAATGAGAATTGAAAGGTAGTGATCAATCTCAAAAGAGAGCATCGGAAGGTAAGGACTGACTTCAAAAGTAGTGAATGAGAAATTAGGGATTGATTCAGAAATGAGAATTGAAAGGTAAGGATCAATCTCAAAAGAGAGCGTCAAAAGGTAAGGACCGACCTCAAAAGTAGTGCATCAAAAATTAAGGACTGATTTGAAAATGAGATTTCTACAGAGTTTGTAGTGTTTAATTCAAAGACATGTGTCGTATGTAAAGGTTGACATTGTTGAAGAGGATTTATGGAAATTTGCAAGTTTTTTTGCGCAGAAATGTTAAGAGAATTAGTGCAGACAAAGATAGTGCTGTTGTGCGAGCAAAAAGTAAGAGACCTCGAAATCGAGAAAGTCAACTCAACATATTTATTTTCTTTTTCTTGTTGTTTTTATCATGTTTAATTTTTAAAATATGTTTTAAAAAATTAAATTTTAGTTGGTTTATTTTCAAAAGAGATTTGTTTTGTTGTTTGTTTGTTGGTTATTTTATTTTTTATTTAGTTTTATTTTATTTTTGTCAAATATTGTTGTTTGGTTCTTTGTTCATTGTAATTTTGAACCAACGTATTGTTCGTGGCTTTTATCCATTGTACAATTGGAGCAATTGAACAAACAAACAAATTTCTGAAAGAAACTTCATTAATCTGCTCCAATAAATGTTACAGATCAAGTGTAGGCCAACACCTCAAAAAATACAATATGCAAAATGCATCAAAGTACATCCAAAATATCTCATGCAAGTACACATTATAGGCTGAGCATCTCTGGTACATATCACATTACTTTAATGTAGTAAAGTAGAAAGGAATCGTCTTATTGTCTGTTCCTACTGTGACGATCTCCTGATCAAGCTGTCCTTTTTAAGTCACGCTTCAGGACAGGAGTTCCCTTCGCATGCGCTCAGAGGTGCTACCCTCTCATAGCTCTTAAGGTAGTAGTTCCTCTAGTTCTGGATCTAGCTAAAATCCGTGTGGCATTTTGTTGTCGTCCATCCGTCGAAAGATTACGTACACCCTGTGGTGTCGCACTCCTTGAATGCAATGCATGGCAATATCTACATCGTTGCTTTTAAGAACAAGCACAGAGCCAATTGCTAGGGGAATCTCCAAAGTGCCTCTGAACTCACCAGAGCCAAAGATGTCAATTTCTTTCCCAAATAAGATGTTACTTTTACTCATGAATGAGACCGTACAAAAAGACCTCATGAAGTCACGGTGATTGATGTGTGGAGGAATGCAATCACCCTCGTCATAAATGTTGATAATACAACTATTTGGAATGCATGTAGTGGGTAGAATACTCCATCTAACCATTCTTTTGATCATCCACTTTATCATTAGCAGTAGTGGATCTACTTGATTGTGTTTGAGGATCCTAGGCTGATTCCCTTGTCTATCATTTGTGAAGTTGTAGTAGCAACCACACTGGTTAGTAATCCTCCCTTTTCCTCGCATCCATTTCCTCGGCTCAGAATAGGTCCTTTCCAAATGTAAACCTACTCCACCTCTATCCCTTAGGTCAAAAATGCAGTCAAGAATACTCTGTTCGTCAGTCTCTAAGAAGACTCTGGTATACTGTTCTAATTCCTCCAGTATATTGATGAATTTTCCCTGTACTTCTTCGTAGAATTTGAAGTCTCTTTTATTTACTTTGCTCATTTTATAATATTCCACCGTATTGGGAGTCGGTAGTAGTCGTGGGTATTCCCTCATTTGAACATCAGTGGGAACCCAAGCTGGTGCTGTCTTTAGCTCTAACGGAATGTATGATTCTATGTCTGACACGACATTTGGCTTTTTACCCATCAGAACATATGGTTCTGCATCCATTGGGACATATGGTTATACCTGTATTAGGTAATCAACAGTCTGAGATCCATCATCGGTAGATGCATATTCCTCTAATGTCTTGTAGTGTTGTAGATGTAGGACATTGCAGTTCGGGCACCCTACGAATGCCCCTGTAGCTGACGTTAGTGCAGGTGTTTCGGCATTGCAGGTAGGGCAACCCGTACACAGAACATCTGAAGCTAGTAGTATCTTTGGCTTTGTAACAAACTAGGACTCCTCATCCGTAGCGGGCTAGCTGGAGGAGGTCTATTTCATGCCCGGATCATAAATGTATCCCTCAGGAATAAAAGTGAGCAAATTGTTTGCCTCTTTCTAGCGTCTCTTCTCTTCTCGTAAGAAAGCTCTCTATTTTCATTGGCTGGTGTTTCTTCACTGTGCTCTTTGTAGTGGAGCAAACGATATCCTTTCATTATTAGCAGCAACTAAGCCCCCAGTCGGCGTAGCTATCATGGATGGTAAACAACTTGGCCCCTCCATTGGGTCTTGTTGTACCATCACGTCCTTTCCTTTTAGTTATGCACTGTCTTTGGTGGCCACACTTAGTAGTGAGGGAAAACCTTCCTTTTCCCGTCAACTGATGAAATTCATTAAAGGCCCCTTGTAATCCATGCTGACTTGGTTAAATTCCATTTCAAAATCTATAGTACCACCTTGCTACGCCATTTCTTCATTTAGTGTTAGATTTCAACCATCCTTGAAGGCAAAGATCAGCCTCTTACCTGACATTTCTCTACAGACGATAGGAAAAATGTCAGTGGGCTGAAACTTAGCATGAACAAGAACAAAACAAAGTATTTATTAAAGGAAATTTTAGTTTATGAAGAGATCGTTTATTTATGTGTCAATTTTTTTTAATTTAGTAGCATATTATGTTTGAAAAGAGAAAATTGAAGTGACTAATTTTCAAAAACAATTTTATTATGTTGAGGTTACTTTTGTTACAAAAATTTTGGACCCGATCACAGACGTTTGGCCACAAAGATATCCCCAAAACAATCAAAATTTTAAAATTCCAAATCAAGTGAAGGTGAGCAATGTCAGGTTGCATAGTATGTCTTCAAGTATCATCCGTTGATTGGTAGCATAGGTCTTTCACCCCGAAAATCCACTAACTGGTAGGCTCCTCTTGTATATACCTTTTTAACGACAAATGGTCCCTCCCAAGTTGGCTCAAATTTTCCACCTATCTTGTAGCGTGCAAGAATAGGTATTTTGAGCACGAGGACAAGGTACGAGGACAAGGTCACCAACTTTAAATGTCCTTGGGTGGACCAATTTGTCATGAGCTTGTACCATCTTTGTCTGGTAAAGTTCCAAATGTTGTTATCCTTCAAGTCATTTTCCTTCCAGACTCTCTAGTTCCTCAAGCCTAAGCTTTGCACTTTCTTCTGTTGTGAGTTGGTTGGCAACAGCGACTCTAAGAGATGGCATCTGAATTTCTAACGGTAGCACAGCCTCGGACCCGTACACGAGCATGTAGGGTGTACACTAAGTGGGAGTCCTGAACGTCATCCGGTAGGCCCATAATGCTTCTAGAAATTTGTTGTACCAATCCCTTTTATTTTCATCCAATGTTTTCTTCAAAATTTGTACCAGCATCTTGTTGAAGGCCTTAGCCAATCCATTTGCTCTAGGAAAGTAAATTGTAGAGTATCTCCAATCTATCCCGTGTCTTTTGATGAAATTATTGATTTTTGTGCTTTTAAAAGTTGTCCCATTGTCGGAAATTATTCTTCACGGTACTGTGAAATGGTAGACGACTTGGCTTTTGAAGAACTGAAAGATGAGTTATGTCGTAACCTCTCGTAGTGGCACTGCCTCTGCCTATTTGGAGAAATAGTCTATATCAGCAAGAATAAACCTGTGTCCTTTAGAAGATGGAGGGTCAATCAGACCTATTATATTTATGCCCCAACACCCGAATGGCCACGAAGTAACGGTTGGGTGTAGCACATTTGGTGGTTGGTGCAACACCATCCCATGAACTTGGCACTGGTGACATTTTCTAGCTGTACCCATGCTGTTGGACATCATTGTTGGCTAATAATATCCAAGTCTCTTGATATTCATTTTCATTTTTGGTCTCGACTGGTGAGTGCCACACAATATAGCATGTACTTCTTTGACGATATTTCGTGCTTCAACTTTTCTTAGGCATCGTAGCAACATCTGGTTGAAAGATCTTCTGTAGAGGACATCACCAACCAAAGCGTATGACATAGCTCTTTTTGTAATGTGCTGTGCCTCAGACTTGTCTTCTGGCAACTTTCTAGTATGCAAATATTCTATTAAAGGCTTGTGCCAATCATCATTGATATCCACAACTGCAATCGTTGTTTCTTCTATTCTGAGCTTGTGTAGAGTTTTAAGGTTGATTTGAGACAAAACTTGTCTTCCTTGTACTGAGATTTCAATGTAATCCTCCGAGGGACACACTAGTTCTTTAGCGAGTTTTGCTAGAGCATCGGCATAGGCATTATCTCCCCTAGGAATCTAGTAGAAAGTCATGTAGGGGATTTTCTCCAGCAGCTTCATTGTGTATCGGTGATATTTTGCTAGTCTTGGTTTCAGAACATTATATTGTCTGGTGACTTGTTGGATGACAAGTTGAGAGTCATCGTAAATGACAATGTTTGTTATATCCATTGAGAATGCCAACTCCAATCCAGTGATTAAGGCTTCATATTCTGCTTTGTTGTTGCTGCAAGGCTCTGTCAGGTGGTATGAGAACCTTAACATACCCTTATCTGGTGTGATAAAGATCAAACCGATTCCTGCTTTGCCTGGTATGATTGTGCCTGTTCCTTTGTCTTTTCTAGATGTTGAAGTACCGTCAAAGTACATCTCCCAGCATTGCGCATTCGATAATTCCATTTGTAACACTTGCTCATCTGGTAGTTTGTTGTTGAGAGGGGACCCAGCTCACAGTAGGTGTGCAACGAGAAAGTCTGCTAAAATATGTCCCTTGATAGCATGAAGGCGAACAAAAGTTATATCAAATTGCAATACGATCATCGACCATCTTGCTAGTGTCGGCTATTTTTTTCTTTCGAAAAAAAGATTTTAAAATTTAAATGTAGAATTTAATATATATATATATATATACAATGTAATTTTAATTTTGTGAAAATGGTATCTTTTATTCTTGGAAAATGATGAGACCGAGTAGACCTCATATATCTAATAGTTTAAACAACTGAGCACGATACCATACATAATATATCATCTTGAAGGATGAACANTTTAAAAAATGATGAGACCGAGTAGACCTCATATATCTAATAGTTTAAACAACTGAGCACGATACCATAAATGATATATCTTCTTGAAGGATGGACGTATCATTTATTGGTAGGCTTAAGTATCTAAACTTGAAAGTTTATGACTCTATTTTGGTCTGCAAAATTTATAGCCGACAAATTTCCCTATCTAATACACAGATTAGATAGGGTTTAGATTAATCTGGGTTCTTAAATTCCCTATATGAGCAAGCCCCTATATTTAATTACATCTTAGACAACCGAAGTTACCTAAGAAAACTCTCCATAATGATCAGAGGTTTCGTCTTGAAGAATTCAACGTTCAAGTTTCCACGATTATTCATAGGAAAAGTCAAATGGGATGGGTTCAGATAGGAATAGTTATTTCTAGAATCCAAAGAAGTGAAAAGTAGGAAATGTCGTAGATACTGAATAATATTCAGTGACATCTCAAACTAATCTACGGTTTGGCTTTACGTATTTGAAAGAGAAATTATTTGATGTTTCAGTCCTGCAATTTATTTAAATGTTCAGGACATGTATCTGCAGGTCATATGCAACTAGCCTGAGAGAATATGAGGATTTATGTTGTACCAGACAACAGCCTCGGAAAGCCTAAAATTTTTAGGACTTATATCGTACGATATGAAAATCATAGAAAGACCTAAAAGATAGTGTGAGGATTTACTTCGTGCCAAATGAACAACCTCAACGTCCTATAAGTATGTTATTTAAATCTATCGAGGTTCTGCATAAGCTCATCCTTCAGTCTTTGGTAGTTGTGCCGATCGTTGTCCGGAGATGATTCGTCAATCGACCATGTTGTTGTCTTGTTTTGAGAAATGAAGGGAGAGAAGAGAGAATAAAAAAAACCATGCCTCGAACGGTCTATCCTAGGTGATCGCACAAACATACTAGAAAGGTAGCAGCTAAAGCATGAATACTAGTAAATGTGTACCGTACAACAAAGAACAAACGAATAGACTATGCTGTAAGATGCGGTAAGAAAATGCATGGGACATGTAATGAAGTACAATACCGTAAAAAAAAATAAAAAGAAGTATGCAGAAAATAAAGTATGGAAAATAAATAAATAAAAGTGTTCCTGATCAAATTCTGCTAAAGCTTCAAAACAAATTGCAATTGTATGATATAAATGGGTTAGGTAACCATTTGCAGATTATAAAAGAAAGGTTAAATGATGATCATATGAAAGTCTCAAGATGGGATATTAGATTTCAATTTGGGGATAGGCTCAGACTAGACCCCTTTTCTCTCTATCTCGATCCCACAGGCAATTGATATATCGAGGTTAACCTATCAATATCAACTAGAGGCCACTAACGAATCACCCTTATAATCAGACAGTGTTAAACCCTATTATTTAGTGAATATGTGAATAGAGCAGTATCTGAACCCCTCAAAGTTTGGTGTACCTATATGTTAAATGTAGTATCTGAACTCATTGAAGTGTTGTGTACCTATATGTGAGTGTAGCATCTGTCGTGCAGGGTGTAGTGTGTGAATTGCATAGTGTGTATGAGTATAGTATATATTTCTTATGCAAGTGTAATATCTGTTTAAAACCCGTAGTATCTATTCATGAAATGTAATGTCTATCATGCGGGGTGTAATGTGTGGATATAGTGTATACAGTAAAAAAAAGAAGGTGATATGCTAATACTTAGATCTATCAAAAAAAAATGTGGTGTATCTGTATGTGGTGTGCAAGAGATACTATGTGATGTATGAAATGTATGCGTAGGTGATATTCAATGCATGCATGTATTAGTCAGGATATGGTGTCTACAGGGTAGTGTTGTATCTGTTCATTCGTGAGTGTAATATCTGTGCAGTGTCTACAGTATCTGTTCTTTTGTGAGTGTAGTATCTGTGTAGTGTATGTAGTATATGTTCTTTCGTGAGTGTAGTATCTGTGTAGTATTCATAGTATATGTTCTTTCGTGAGTATCAAATCTCGAAACTTTTAAAAAAGGGTTAGAGTTGTTAATGATCTAGGGGTGAAAGGGCATCGCACGAACTGAATATTGATTTTATAATTCAGCTATACACTAAGCTGTCAAATGGTCCTCTTGCATTATTGCCTGTTGCCCCACACGTCAAACTAATAAGCCACCTCGTTATTTCATATGCTTATCCAACAAAGACTTTGGATATCCCATACTAAAGAAGGGGAAGAAATAAACATCTAAACATTGCTATAATCTCCACAAATATATACTCCAAAAAAAAAAATGATCTCCAACAGGTATTTGAATGATGGGGCAGCAAAAGCATAAAAAAAAAACAAGCTCTATATATATTTTCTAGCCAATGGAAATGAATCATAGCAAGTATTTGTATAAAAGTCGGCCAGAAGCATAAAAAAATGTGCTCCACATATATTTTTAACTATAAAAATGAATTCCAGCAGATAATTGTATAAGGGTCAACAATAAGCATAAAAATGTGGGCCCTAACAGAGAGCAGAAATCAAAACCAACTCTAGCAAAGAGTAGGAACCAAAAAAACCGAGCCACAATAGAGGGTAAGAACCGAAACCCATCCCTAACAAAGAATAGAGATCAAAATCAATTTTAGCAAAGAACAGAGATGAAAACCGAACCCCAACAAAGAGTAGGAACCAAAAACAAATTTTTGGCAAGGAGCAGGAATAGAAACCGAACTTCAATAGAGAGTGGGAATTGAAACCAGACCAAATATAGAGTCCATATTAGACCGCCAAAGGTCAAAATGAATCTCAATAACTAAGCAAGATTATAACCTCAAACCTGATAAGAAAAGGGATCTCAACATATATATTTGAAATAGGAGCAACAAGAAAAACAAAACTACAATCTCAAATCCAGTATTGAAACTAAAAGAAATAGCTTCTAATATGTATATAATCGAAATAGGAGCAGCAAAAAAAATAAGAAGTCAGCCTCCAGTCAACATAAACCAAACCTAGCTGTTACAAAACTTAGAACTGAACTGAACCCTCACCAAAGGCTTAAAACCGAAATACCATGAAGCTTACAGCTGAACGAACAAGAAATAAAGTTGATCTCGAAAAGGGACAAAACTTCGAGTTCCAAACAGTCATTTGAAACCAATATATGAATCCTCAAAATATACTTTCAAATAGAGGTAGTTAGGACATAAAAACAATCCCAAATAATTATTCAAACAAAAAATTGTATACAATTCTCCAAAAATTTTCGAATGGAGCGGCTAGAGGCTCAAAACCAGCATAAGAACAGTCGTTTAAAATCTTCATATAAACCTTCCACAAATATTTTGAATGAGGGTAGTTAGAGGCACAAAACCATGGTTCTAGAATAAATTTCAAATCTAAAATACCATTCCCAACTTATTTTTAAAAAAGGCAGCAAGGAAAGCTAAGAACCATGGCTTTTAAACAATATTTTAAAACCAAGATACGATTTCCAGTGTATTTATTCAAATAGGAGAATCAAGCGGTACAAAAATCAACTTCAAAATAAATGTTTAAAATCCAACATTATGTCTCTAATGTACATGTGAATAGGGGCAATAAGAAACGTAGAAACCTGTCCCCTAGATTGACCTCTCATTTTAAAGGAAAAGAATTTCCAACATGTTTCCACTTAAAGTAGCAAAGGAACAAAATAATCAGCCCCAAGTCTTCCTCTAGCAATAGAAAAATGATCTCCATCACATATTTAAACAAAGAGAAGCAAAGAGAGCAAAAACTGAGCCCCAAATCCTCCTCAAAACATTCAAAAACAATTTTCATCATATAATTAAACAAAGAAGGGCAAACAGAGCAAAACCACAACTCCAAATTAATTTTCAAAACCGAAGAAAAGCCTCCAATATTTTTATTTGCATAGGGACAGTTAAAATAAAACAAAAGTCAGCCCCTAAGTAATATTCAAAACCAAAAATGAATTTCCAACATGTACATTCACATAGGGGCGGCAAGAAGCATGGAAAACTAACTCTCCAAAACTGATCAATAGAATAGATTTCCAACATCTTTATTCGAATAGAGGCAGTGAGAAGAACAAAACGGCTAGCCTCAAAATTGATTCTCCATAATCAAAAAATATTTCCAATATATGCATTCAAATAAGGTAGCAAGAAGAGTAAGAATCCAGCTCCAAATAAATTCTCAAGAACTGAAATATAAACTGCTATACGTTTTGAATGAGGGTAGAAAGTAGATCATGAAACACTAACCCTCAAATCTATTTTATTAAAAGAACATGACTACTTAACAAGTTTAAATTAGAGCAACATAAGAACAGAAAAAGTTGCTCTACACATCTTCATCAAGATAGAGATCTTTTCCAAAATAAATTTAAATGAGACAATAGAAGCAATATAATTGCAGCATCAAGCCATCAAAAATAGATTAAAAAAAAAACATCCATATCTCAATGCCAATAACCTCTAAACTAAATTTCGTGCTATCTCAAGAAGGGAGAGGGTAGAGAAGAGAGAAAGAATGCTTCCAAACAGAAAAGAATTGCAGCACTATATCTCTTCCAAAATTTCCAAGAAAAAAGTCACATCCCATCTTCTCCTCCCATAGAGTATTTATAGGTAGAGATGAGAGGATGGCTCACCGGCGGTGAGCATCAGGATGGTGAGGAGAGTCACCCACGAAGAGTAAAAAATCCAACGAGATTCAAAATAGGAAGGTTATCAGACTCGTTTAGGTGGGAAAGTTTGTTACAACAGGTTACCGACAAGGCTACCGACGATGAAGGCTTGGAAAGAGAAGGGATGACCGATAAACCGACAAGGGATTCCATGGTTCGGCTAGGGCAAAAATAAAATAGAGACGTGAGGGAGAAGTAAGAATTAATTTTTTTTTAAAAGATTATTTTTTATATATAAAAAAACTTTATA
>JXCR01091032.1:10575-28610 GCA_002079205.1 Phalaenopsis hybrid cultivar | reverse complement strand
TATATATATTTAAAGAAAAAATTAATAAAATATTAAATTTTGTGTGATCCACTCGCACTAGGAGCCCCGACAAAATGGGTGTCTACCCTAGCTAAAATTGACGTTCCGGACGCAATAGTGCAGTGCGTTTCATCATCCAGAGTCAGCTGGACAAAGTCATTGACGATCGTTCCAAATTAAATTCGATTCACGCGTGGCGCGACAAACAAAATTATTTTGGCCCAACCGGAGTCGTTTAACGAGTAAGATGAAAATATTGACCAGTCCTTGCATAAGCAACAACTAAAGTCAAATACTACGTTTGTAGTGGCAAGTCAAACAACGCACGCGCCACGGTGTCCACTCACGTCTTTCAAATTTCTATAGGAGCTCAATTTGAGCTTCAATATGTCAGCTTTTCGATTGATTCAATTGAATATTGAGGATATGAAACCTTCCATATGAAACTGCAAAGAACGAAGAAATGGCTTGAATTTCAAAGAGGTGTGGGTCCCAGTCTAGTCCTCTAAGAGAGTCTAAATAGAAAAATCTTAAGGCTAGATCCTAGGGTATCTAGAGAAGGGGAAAAGAAGACCTCTAAAATGAGGTCAACACACTCTGAGCATTACATTGAGGTAAAGCACTTACTTCTATCCATTTTGAAACATAATCCACTACAATCAATATATACACATTTCTGAAGAGGGTATGAATGGTCCCATAAAATCCAATCCCAATGCATAAAAAATTTCAATTTCCAAATTAAAATCTAGAAGAATTTCATTTCTTTTTGAANTATATATATATATATATATATATATATATATATATATATATATATATATATATATAATATGTGTGTGTGTGTATTAATATATCTAAATAGAGTAGGCCAATAATATCCATATTACAAAATTTTATGAACAGTTCTATTATTCCCAAAATGATCTTCAAATTCAGAATCATGACATTTTGGATAATTTCCTGAATTTTTTGTAAGGCACACATCGTCTCTTTAATAAATCATTGCATTGTTTATACAAATACGGGTCATCCCAAAAATAAAACTTTGCATCATGAATGAATTTCTTTTCCTGTTGTTTTATCATTCCATAGGTAAAATACCACTAACAATATAATTTACAATATCAATATACCAAGGAATTTCCCATCCTTTTACTACAAAAAGTTGTTCATCAGAAAATGTTTCATTAATTTCTTTTTCCAAATCAAGTATTTCTTTTTGTTCTAGCATAAATAAATGATCAGTAATTTGATTATCAGTCCCTTTTCTATTGATTACTACAAAATCAAACTCTTGCATCAGAAGTACCCATCTAATTAGTCTTGGTTTTACAATGTTCTTTTGCATTAAATATTTAATAGCGGAGTGGTCAAATGCACAACACATTTAGCTCCAATCAAATATGAAATAAACTTATCAAAAGCATAAACAATGGCTAATAACTCTCATTAAGAGCATCATTATGAGTCTTACTTGCATAATATATGAATTTAAAAATCTTATCATATCTCTACCCTAAAACAACTCCAATTGCATAATCACTAGCATCACACATTAATAAAAAAGGTTTCTCCCAATTAAGTGAAATAATTATAGGAGCAGTGATCAATTTTTTCTTTAAAGTTTCAAAGGCTTTAAGAAAATCTTGGTTATATTCAAAATTTGTATTTTCCCAGAAGTTGACATAAAATCCAACATGTCCTAAGGACTTTTAAATGTTATTTTCTTTTGATCCTTTTGAGCAAAAGGTATTTGATGATAACTG
This sequence comes from Phalaenopsis hybrid cultivar, assembly GCA_002079205.1. Taxonomy (NCBI): domain Eukaryota; kingdom Viridiplantae; phylum Streptophyta; class Magnoliopsida; order Asparagales; family Orchidaceae; genus Phalaenopsis; species Phalaenopsis hybrid cultivar. The sequence continues at coordinate 26,841 of JXCR01091032.1, read as the reverse complement.
ATATATCCATCTAGAAAATAAAAAATATCTGTGCCCAACCAACATATCCAACATCTGGTTCGAAAAGGGTAAGGGAAAATGATCATTCCTAATGATAGAATTTAATTTTCTATAATCTATACAGATCCGCCATCCAGTGACTTGTATTATTTGTATTAATTCATTATTCTTATTTTTCACTACCGTCACACCTTTCTTTAGAACACAGTGAATTGAACTCACCCAAGAATTGTCTGAAATAGGATATATTATCCTAACATCTAACCATTTTAAAATCTCTTTCTTAACAACTTCTTTCATCATAGGATTCAATCTCCTTTGAGGACTAGCTCTTGATTCATGTTGATCTTCCAATAAACTTCTATGCATACATATTAAAGGTATGATTCCTTTAATATCAGCTAATGTCTATCCAAAGGCTTTCTTATATCGTGTCAAAATTTCTAACAAGTCTTGTTTCTGTGTATCAGTTTATTCTGAGGATACTATACAGGTAATGTAGATAAATATCCTAAGAATGGATACTTTAAATGTGTAGGAAGTGTTCTCAGTTCTAGTTTAGGAGGTTTCTCAATAGATGAAATCAAATTCTTTTTATTTTTTGTTGGGTCTAACATTTCAAATTTTTCTAGAACATTATCCAAATCTTCTTTACTCACTTCAGTGGATTCATCTTGAATTTTATCCTCATCTTGATATTCCAAATATTCCTTTTCAAATTCTTTTTTGAATTTCTTTAGGAAATATTCATGGATTAATTATTCATTAATATCTATTATGAAGCATTTAATCTTTTCCTCTTCTGCAAGGTATCTCATTGATTTTACAATATTAAATGTAAACACTTGATCACTGATTAAAGAAAAATATGTTGAGATTTTCATACCTATTTTACACTATTTTGGATGATATTGCACTATAAAGAAAGTTATTTTGGATGTTTTATTGCAAGAATGATGAATTAGGGTCATTGGAGCAAAAAAATGCAAAAAGGAGCGACTTTGGAGCGAAAAAAGGACAAAAATGTGAAGATTTGAACTAGGGCGCCGACGGCGAGCCCAACGGCGCCGACAGAGGACTTTTCCCGAGACTCTAGATTAAATCCACTTAAAAGGCCCGCCGACGGCACCCTCGAGGCCACCGATGGCGAGATCGGTGGTTATGTCCAACAATTCATTGGATGAAGACAAATTTTGGAGGGATGCTTAAGAAACTCTTGGAAAAACTCATCCACATCTTTAAAGAGAAGGCTTTGGCCGAAAATAGTGTGTTTTGAAGGTTAGAGAGGTTCTATTAGTGTATAATTTACTAGAGTGTCTAATTGTGAGGAATTCTTCGAGAGATTGTAAGAGTGGAGGGAAAGTGAGAGATTTCTTCCTACTTGCCGCTTCAAAGAGGAATTCTGTGTGCTGTAAAGACAGGAAGAGATTCAGAGGAACTTCGAGGAGTTTGCTTGGGGAGAATTTAGAGATAAGTGTTATTTACTTGTTGTAGTTGTATGAGCTGATTATATATGAATTTCGAGTTTTGTTGTGTCTTCCTTGTTGTAGTTTGTATGACTTTGATTTTATATATGAATTCCGAGTTTTGTTGTGTTTTCCCATTACTTGTTATAGTTTGTATGGCTTTGATTTTACATATGAATTCCAAGTTGTGTTGTGCTTTCCCCATGTTCTGAGTAGTTTTCTCTGTCTTTCTCCTTGTCTTGAGATTTGTGAAATGGTGATTTGAATTATCTGAGTAGTTTTCTCTGTCTTTCTCCTTGTCTTGAGATTTGTGAAATGGTGATTTGAATTGATGGAGTAGTTTTCTCTGTCTTTCTCTTTGTCTTAAGATTTGTGAAATGGTGATTTGAATTGGTTAAGCCATGAAATGTTAAAAGAATTTGTGATGATCTTTTCACTTCAATCTTAATTTACTTTCAATCTGGCCAATTGATTTGTTAAATTATGTTGATGATCTTTTCACTTCGATCTTAATTTACTTTCAATTTGGCCAATTGATTTGTTAAAATAAGTTGAGTTTTACAACTAAAGTGAAGATTACATCCAAGATTCAAGGAGTTCAAAGCGCTTGGAAGTTGGGTGCAAATAAATATGGAAATTATATTATCGGGCGTAGAATTGTAGAGTTTGGAGTGACAGACTAAAATCCCCAATTCGGTCCTATCGTTTAGGTGCTGAAGTGTAGATGTTAGCCATCAGGTGTGACAGACTAAAATCCTCAATTTGGTCCTATCGTTTGGGTGTTGAAGTGTAGATGTTAGCCCTCAGGCCTGACAGACTAAAATCCCCAATTCGGTCCTATCGTTTGGGTGCTGATGTGTAGATGTTAGCCCGCAGAAGTTGGGTGCAAATAAATAGGGAAATATTATTATCGGGCGTAGAATTGTATTTTAGAGTGGCAGACTAAAATCCCCAATTCGATCCTATCGTTTGGGTGCTGAAGTGTAGATGTTAGCCCTCACACGAGGGGAACATGGGAGCTCCGAAGTGAGAGCCGGTATCCTCCCAGCCTAGCCGCAGATTCAGTAAACAAGCATAGGATTAGTCAATGTTCTTTATGTCTGGACCAAAGGGTAAAGAATAGGTATGCTCTTATTTGGCACAACACAATTTGAACAGATTTACTTTATCCATTCACTATAATTTCTTAACAAGGAGAAGGATGCTTTCTCATATAGTGAATATCACATTAAAAAATTTATTAATATAATTAGTTATTTAAGAGTTATTAAAATTACATATTTATTTCAATTGCCTATTAGTGAAAGATAAGCTATTTGAATTCCATTATTGCGATAGAGTATTACTTTTCTAAAATCTTAGTTCGTAGTTCTAATAATACTCCCTGTGGGATTGATATCTAAGACTCGATTGAAGCCCCTATATTACTTGAGCGATATGTATACTTGCGTTGATAAGTGTGACTTTACAAATATTGAAACTTATATTACTTGAGCGATACGTATACTTGCGTTGATAAGTGTGACTTTACCATTATTGAATATTTAATATATACATTTTTATCGAATCTATAACTGTTGTTAAGTTTTTGGTATCGTTGCTAAGGAATTAAATCTTTTAGCAGCAGTATTAAATACTTGTATATTTAAGCATATATAAAGTCGTTGTCAAGTTTTTTGGTGTCGTTGCCGGGGAGTAAATAGGAATTATAATTAGAGTAATGGACAAATTAGGATTATTAGAAAATTTTTACTTGAATTGCAACTTATTTTTTTATTTAGTTAACTATTTTACTATGTACTGATTTCAAATTGTATGTGTAAATTTGGACCTGAAAATCTTATACCCTACGATTCGGAATTAGAACGCACTGTTAGAAAAATTAGAAGAATGAGAAGAGAACCTAGAAATTCTGATACAATGGAAAACAAGATGAACGATCAAGAAATAAAAATGAACACCAACCTATACCCCTACGAGATTATGCAAATCCTACAGCAGATGAAATTCACTTACCTATCAAAAATCGTGATGTAGCTGCTAATTCCTTTATGCTTAAACCTGCTATTATCCAAATGGTACAAAATAATCAATTCAGAGGTACACCAAATGAAGATCCTAATTTACACCTCGATAGTTTTTTAAAACTGTGTGCTACCTTTAAATATGATAGAGTTTCAAACGATGTTGTTAGACTTAGAATTTTTCATTTTTCATTTAGGGATAAGGCTAAGACGTGGTTAAATTTGTTAGCACCATGATCTATGAGAACTTACACTTTCATAGAAATTTCTATCCAAATATTTCCCTCCATCCAAAACTGCTAAACTTAGAAATGTCATAAAATCGTTCTGTCAGATTGATGGAGAGTCAATATAAGAAGCTTGGGAGAGATTTAAAGATCTTCTTAGGAAATGCCCTCATCATTCGTTACCAGATTGGTTGATAATTCAAACTTGTTATAATGAATTAGTGGGATCACTTAGATTGATTATAGATGCTACGTCTGGTGGTTCTTTAATGTCAAAACCTTTTGATGAGGCTTATTTGTTAATAAAAAAAGCGGCTGGTGGTTCTTTAATGTCAAAACCTTTTGATGAGGCTTATTCATTAATAGAAGAAAATGCTACCAACAATTTTCAATGACCCTCTGAAAGGGTAAATCCTAAAAGAGTAGCTAGTATCCACGGCTGGTGGTTCGTTAATGTCAAAACCTTTTGATGAGGCTTATTCATTAATAGAAGATATGGCGTGGTTCTTTAATGTCAAAACCTTTTGATGAGGCTTATTCATTAATAGAAGAAAGACTACAACATTTTCAATGGCCCTCTGAAAGGGTAAATCCTAAAAGAGTAGCTAGTATCCATGATTCTGATACAATATCTATGTTAGCTTCACAGATTGCTGCCATATCAGGAAATTAGATCATTATGGAATGAATTATTCTCCAACACCTACTATGATGGAAGAGAATTCATCCGGGCAATTTGTGGATGTTCAACCTTCATATGAGACTTTAAATGCTATTAATAGACCCAACAACCCTTATTCAAACTATTATAACCCAGGTTGGAAGAATCATCTAAATTTTAATTGGAATAACAATTCTGCTGCAAACCAACAATGGGCAAACAACCCNTATCTAATACACAGATTAGATAGGGTTTAGATTAATCTGGGTTCTTAAATTCCCTATAGGAGCAAGCCCCTACAGTTAATTACATCTTACACAACTGAAGTCACCTAAGAAAACTCTCAAAAATGATCAGAGATTTCATCTTCAGGAATTCAATGTTCAAGTTTCCCTCATTCTTGATAGGAAAAGTAAAATGGGATAGGTTCAAATAGGAATAGTTATTTTCAGAATCCAAAGGAATGAAAAGTAGGAGATGTCGAAGATACTGAAGGAGATTCAGTAAAATCTCAAACTAATCTATGGTTTGGCATTACGTCATTGAAAGAGAAATTATTTGATGTTTTAGTCCTGCAAATTATTTAGGTGTTCAAGACTTATATTTATATGTTGTATGCAAATAGCCTGAGAAAATTTGAGGATTTATGTCGTACCAGACAATAACCTCGGAAAGCCTAAAAAGTTTAGGACTTATATCGTACGATATGAAAATCGTAGAAAGTCCTAAAAGATAATGTGAGGATTTACGTCATGCCAAACAAACAACCTCAACGTACTATAGCTATGTTATTTAAATCTATCGAGTTTCTGCATAAGCTCATCCTTCAGTCTTTGGTAATTGTCTCAATTGTTGTCCAGAGATGAATCGTCAACCAACCACGTCGTCATCTCGTTCCGAGAAAAGTATAGAGAAGAGAGAATAATAAAAAAAACATGCCTCAAACGGCCTATCCTAGGGGATCACACAAACATACTAGAAAAGTAGCAGCTAAAGCCTGAATATTAGTAAATGTAGACAGTGCAACAAAGAACAAACGAAAAGACTATACTGTAAGATGCACTAAAAAAAATGCATGGGATATGTAACGAAGTATAGTACATTACAAAAATAAAAAGAAGTATGCAGAAAATAAAGTATGGAAATTAAATAAATAAAAGCGTACCTGATCAAATTCTGTTAAAGCTTCAAAACAGATTACAATTGTATGATATAAATGGGTCAGGTAAACATTTGCAGATTATAAAAGGAAAATTAAATGATGAGCATATGAAAGTCTCAAGATGGAATATTAGATTTTAATTTGGGGATAGGTTTAGACTGAACCCCTTTTCTCTCTATCTTGATCCCAGAGGCAACTGATATATCGAGGTCAACCTATCAACATCAACTAGAGGCCACCAATGAATCACCCGTATAATAAGACAGTCTTAAACCTTGTCGTTTAGTGAATATGTGAATATAGTAGTCTGTGAACCTCTCAAAGTGTGTTGTACCTATATGTGAGTGTAGTATTTGAACTCATTGAAGTGTAGTGTATCTATATGTGAGTGTAGGATCTGTCGTGTAGGGTGTAGTGTGTGAATTATATAGTGTGTATGAGTGTAGTATATATTTCTCATGCAAGTGTAATATCTCTGTAAAACCTGTAGTATCCATACATGATATGTAATATCTGTCGTGCAGAATGTAGTGTGTGGATATATTGTCTGCAGTATAAAAAGATGATATGATAATACTTAGATCTATCAAACAAAGATACGTGGTGTATCTGTATGTGGTGTGCAAGATGTACTATGTGATGTATGAAATGTACGTGTAGGTGATATCCAATGTATGCATGCATTAGTCAAGATATGGTGTCTACAGTGTAGTGTTGTATCTGTTCTTTCATGAGTGTAATATCTGTGTAGTGTCTGTAGTATCTATTCTTCTGTCAATGTAGTATCTGTGTAATTTTCATAGTATCTATTATTTTGTGAGTGTAATATCTGTGTAGTATTCGTAGTATCTGTTCTTTTATGAGTATCGATTCTCAAAAATTTTGAAAAAGGGTTAGAACTGTTAATGATTTAGGGGTGAAAGGGCATCGCACTAAGTGAATATTGATTTTAAATTTTAGCTATAAACTAAGCTGTTCAATGGTTCTCTTGCATCATTGTCTGTTGCCCCTTGTCTCGAACTAATAGGACACCTTAACATTTCATATGCTCATTCAACAAATTTTATTTATATATTTCATATCAAGGAAATGGGAGAAGCAATTGTTTAAGCCTTTTTATAACATCTATCTTCTATCTTAAGTTCAAACTTTAACATATACATGTCCCTATTGTAAATCCAATGAAATTTTCATAAAGAAATATGCCACATTCTTGTGTTATCGAATTCAAATCTCACATAATTGATATAAGCCGAAAGCCAATTCCAACAACATTTTAAGGATTAAATAAACATCCTTCCAAAGTTTCAGTTTATGCATTCAGATAAGGCAACGAGAGATATGGAAATTACAATTCCAAAGTAAATATTCAAATAAAAAATATTCCTTTATTTCATGCATTTAAATGAAGCAGCAATGAACATAGAATCAGCCCCCATTTGTTTATTTAAAATCAAAAAATCAATCTCAATATACCTTCAAACAAAGGTAGCAAGAAGTATAAAAACAGGCCCTAAACAGGTGTTAAAATGATCTCCTACATATGTTCAAACAAGGGAGCAGCAAAGAGAACCAAAACCAAACTCCAAATGCATTTTTCAAACCTTAAAAATGACTGTCAGCAAGTATTCAAACAAAGTACAACAAAGAACATTAAAATTGAGTCCCAAATGTATATTTTCAAACCATAAAATGAATTCAAGCATATATTTAAATAAAGGGGAGCAAAGGGAGCAAGAACCGAGCCCCACATATATTTTCAAACCAGAAAAGTGATTTCCAACAAGTTTTTAAACAAAGGGAAGCAAAGAGAGCAAGAACCAAGCCCCACATATATTCCTCAAACCATAAAAATGATTTCCATCATGTATTTAAACAAAGGGAAGCAAAGGGAGCAAAAACCGAGCCCCACATATACTCCTCAAACTATAAAAATGATTTCCATCATGTGATTAAATAAAGGGATGCATAGGGAGCAAAAACCAAGCCTCACATATACTCCTCAAACTATAAAAATGATTTCCATCATATATTTAAACAAAGGAAAGCAAAGGGAACAAAAACCGAGCCCCACATATACTCCTAAAACTATAAAAATGATTTCTAATGTCGAAGTTCAAATAAAGAAAATTAGTAGAAATATGATTGAATCTCCTCATGGGAATTAAATTGAATCTAGCAAATGACCAAAAAGAATAGGTCATTACCAAGCTAAAACCAAGCCACGAAGGGAGACCAAACCGAGTCATCAAGAAACAAACCCGAGCCCAATAAAAGGGGATGAAATTGAGCCATTATTCGAGAAACTAAAGTAGCCTTCCAAATCATCGATTAAATCCAATGTATTTTCAAATAAGAGTAATGATAACAAATTTGAGATATTAAAGTAGTTTTCAAAATAAAAATGATTTCTGATATGTATTCAAGTAAGGCAGCAAGGGGAGCAAAAATAACCGCAGCCCCAAGCTTCTATTCTAAACCAAAATGACCTCCAAATATGCACTTGAATAGGGGTATCAAGAAACATAGAAATAGACCCCAAACACGAGTAAAAGGATCCCCAACATATATTCAAACAAGGGAAAACACGAAAAAATCAAAACCAAGTTCCAATAGAGAGTAAGAGCTGAAACTGAACCCCAACAAAGAGTGGGAATCAGAACCATATTCCAAAAAGGAGTAGGAAATTAAACCAAATCCAATACAGAGTCCAGGAATCAAAACCGAACCCTAAATAAATTCTCAATAGCTTGAAAATATAATTTCCAATATGTTTTTTAATTTAGGCAGCAAAGGGAACCAAAATTGAGCTTCAAATGTATTCTCAAACTAAAAAAAAATGACCTCCAGCGAGCATTCGAACAAAGAACAGCAAGGAAAACCAAAAGCGTATTCCAATAGAGAGTAAGAACCAGAACCAAGTTCTAGACAGAAGCAGGAACCGAAATCAAATCCCAACAGAGAGAAAGAACTAAGACTTAAACTCCCAATCATAAGGCAGAACTATAACTCCAAATTTCTGGCCAAAATAAGCCAAACCGAGCCCCAACAAAAGGGCTAGCAGATAGAATAATATTTTGAATACAACCCAACTAAGAACAGGGAATTGAATCAAGATAGTTCTTGCATAAAACTGAGCTCAATTTCATATAAAACCAAACCAAATCTTAGACTAAAAACTGAAACTAGCATAAAGGCCAAATTGATTCATCCAAAAGAATAAAACCAAGCTTCCATGTTTAGGTAAAATCATTAAGGAATCTAGATGTAATATGAGGCGATTTGAACCATCAAATGGCTATCCAAATTATATCAATGATTCTTAGTATATATTCAAACAAAAGGTTAGTAAGAAGTATAAAACCAGTTCTTCAAATCATGTATTCACAACAGAACATAATCTCCCAATATACAGTCGAACAGAGGCAAAAGAAGTGATGTAGATACAGCATTAATTCATTGAATCCAAGCTTAAGAATAACAGCATCAAAGAAATCTAACCTCGATTTCTTCTTATCTTAAGAAAATGAAAGATTGAAGAAGGACCACAAGATAAAAAAAACTTCCAATGGAAAAAGAACCTCAACACTGTATTCCTCCAACGTTAAAAAAAATCATGACATCTTCTTCCCCTCTCATGGGGCATTTATCTCTATCGAGAGGGGCAGAGCTCACCGGTGGTAAAAAGAAAGGGAGGTGACAAGAAACACCTCAAAGGGCAAAGAGAACATTCAAATTCAAGATCAAACAGGTTACCAAACTCGTTTAGGTGGGAAATTTCATTACAACAGGCTACTTGCGAGGCTACCGGCGACGAAGGCTTGGAAAAGGAAGGGATGACCGACAAACAGGCAAGGAACTCCACGATTCGACTAGGGCAAATAACAGAGACGCAAGGGAGTTTAGATTTTTAGGTTGTAAAATATTATGTTTAATTAAAAAAAACTTTATCAAATATTTTTTTTATTTTATTAAAGAAAATATTCATAAAATATTAAATTTTGTGTGATCCACTCACGCTCGGAGCCCCGACAAAATGGGTGTCCTCCAAAGCTAAAATCAACGTCCCGAACACAATAGCACAGTTTGTTCCATCATTCGGAATCATCCGGACAATGTCATCGATGATCGTGTCAAATTAAATTTTATTCGCACGTGGCGTGATAAATGAAACTATTTTGGCCCGATCGGAGTCGTTAACGAGTATATTATTGACTGGTCCTCACATAAGTGACAACCAAAGTCAAACATATCGCTCGTAATGGAAAGTCAAACATCGCACACACCACGGTGTCCACTTACGTCTTTCAAAATTCTATAGGAGCTCAATTCGAGCTTCAATATGTCGGCTTTTCGATTGACTCAATTGAATATTGAGGATCTGAAACCACCCATATGAAAGTGCAAAGAGCGAAGGAATGACTTGAATTTCTAAGGGGTGTAAGTCCCAGTCTAGTCCTCTAAGAGAGTCAAAACAGAGGAATCTTAAAACTAGATCCTAGGGTATGTAGAGAAGGGGAAAAGAAGACCTCCAAAATGAGGTCAACAGCTAGACGTCTAGAGAGTGTTGGTTGGGTCATCAAATATTGCAATGGGTTAACTTTTAAAATTAGGGTAATCTTATGAGAGAGCATGTAATGTCTAAGCTTCTGGGCAGTGAAAATTAATGTCAGACAATGCTTCTCATTAAGTGGATACATTACTTGCATCGGTATCAGATAAGGACATAAGTAGTAGAGTGCATTTTCTTTACCCTCGTCGTTGAGTTGGGCTAAGAGGGCTCTAAGAGAGTCATCTAGTGCCACGACATAAAGTATCAAAGGTTTCTCTGGGATAATGGCTGCCAAAATAGGAGGTGTCATTAAATATTGTTTAACGTCCTCAAAGGCCCGCTGGCATTTCTCTTCCCAAATGAATTTGGTGTCCTTTTTAATTAATGTCAAGAAGGGCTGACACCTACCTGATATATTAAACATAAAGCGTCTCAGATATGCCAACTTCCCCTGGAAGGAACGTAGTTGTTTTAAGGTTTTAGGAGGAGGCATTTACAATATAGCTTTAATCTTATCTGGGTCGATCTCGATTCCCCAATTGCAGAAAACGAATCCTAAAAACTTCCCATAGGTAACACCAAAGGTGTACTTTAAGAGATTCATTTTAAGGTCATATCATCGTAACCGTTTGAAAACGATCCTCAAATCACACAAATGGTCTATTTTTTGTTTGCTTTTGATGACCAAATCATCCACGTAGCATTCTACTTGATTGTGAATGAGGTCGTAAAAAATTTTCGTCATTGCACATTGATATGTTGCTACGGTGTTCTTAACCCAAATGACATTGCTGTGTAGCAGAAAATTCTGATCGGTGTCCTGAAGGTTGTAAGTGCTGCATCTTCGGGAGCCAACTTGATTTGGTTGTATCCCGATGATCCATCCATGAAAGAGAAGATTTCATGTGTAGAAGCGATATCCACCACAATTTCTAGTATTGGTAGTGGAAACTTGTCTTTCGGACATGCTTTATTCAAATCTCTAACGCTGACACAAACACGTTTTTGTCAATTTTTCTTCTTAACTGGGACAATGTTAGCTAACTATGTGTGGTATTGCTCTTGTTCTACAAAATTAGCGTTTATTATTTTTTTCACCTTGATGATGACTTGCTTCCCTATTTCAAGGCACATTCTTCTAAGAGCTTGTTTCACTGGGGTCATATCTTTGTCTACCCCGAGTTTATGAACTGTAACCTCTGCTGACAGTCCTGACATCTTATCATAACTCCATGTGAGGCAATCTTTAAATTCTGTTAACAATTTGCTCAACCATAGAGATTCTTCATTGTTAAATAGAGAACTTATAAATGTAGGTCGTGGTTGTTCTTCAGTCCCGAGGTTGATTTCTTTTAACCCATCAACCGTTGATTTAATTTCCTCCTCAAATTCTGGTGGAGCATCTTCTATCAGTTGATCAATAGAGTCATCCTCTATATTAAGGCAATCCTCTCCTGATTCACTAGTAACAACCATACAAAATTCTGAATGTGAGAACATGTAAGAATCGGGTTGGTATTGTCTCAGTCAACAATTAGTCACATGAGGTTGTATGAATGAGAATGTAGTTCATATGATTAAGTGCAAATAAATAAGGAAATATTCATTGATGGGTGTAGATTTATAGGTCTTTGAAGTGGCAGGTTAAATCCCCCAACTTGGCTTAATGTTTTAGGTTCTGATACGATAATGTTAGCCCTCAGGTGGATGGTATCGAGGGAACTCTAGAGTGAGAGCTAGTATCTTCGTGCCTAGCCGGTCTTCAGAACTATTCAAACTTTAAATTAGCCAATATTCTTTATAGCATCTCTAGTAAGGGTAAATGCCGGTCTTCAGAACTATTCAAACTTTAAATTAGCCAATGTTCTTTATAGCATCTCTAGTAATGATAAAGAATATTATTGCTCCTATTTGGCACAACACAATTTGGATACTTCCACAACAAAATTCCTATACTTATTACTGATTCATGATAAGAAGAAAGATATTTTCATATTAAGTACTTTTCTTTTATAACAACTTTAGTTATTTTATTAAGTTGTTACTGTTTCGTTAAAATATCAAAAATACCAAAAATATTTATATTTTAAATTCCTACAAAAATCATTTTTAGTTTAAGTATTTATCTTTTTAAAAATAGAAAAACTTTCTAAAAAATGCATATTGCATAATCTTCTCTGTGGGTTCGATATTCAGGTCTTAATAAAAAAGTCCTATATTATCTGATAACGATACTTATACTTGTGTAGTATCGCAATATAAATATATATAAATTAAAAATTTTAATTCTTATTTTTTTTCAGGATCAAGTTTTTTGTTTTGTTGTAAAATAAGGAAATATAAGTGAAAATTACCATCAAAATTATTGTTATAATGTGCATAAGCATTAAGTACGGGATCAGTATGTCGAGCTACCCAATGGATCGATCAAGACATTTGCTGAGTTAGAATAATTGTTTGTGAACAGGTTTACTAAAGCACAACATCATGTTTCTATTGGAGATCTCGTAGTGGAGAAGCAAAAGCCTTACGAGACCTTAGTGAATTACATCTTAAGGTGGAGAAACCTTAGCATGAAATGTGAACCTCAACTATAGAAACAACATGTGATTTAGATTCTACTCAAAAGAATCCATGGGCCAATAGCTTTCACACTTAAGGGACTCACCATTAAGTACTTTGAGAAGTTACTCAGCAAAGCTAGCAATCTGCAAGAAGAAGTCAAGCAATGGTGAAGCAACACCGCAAACCCATTGGGAAACTCCAACTATTAAGGAAATCCAAATTTTAAACATTATTACCCTCTAGGATTTTATAATTTACAGAGTAAGGAGAAAAAATTGTCAATGGAAAAATTGATATTGCAAATGGGGAGTCAATTACAAAGTCAAGGAGCTGCAATTAGGAACATGGAAAATCAATTGGGAAGTATTTCTACCGCAGTTAGCAATAGACCTCCAAGAAAATTGCATAGTAATGTTGAAGTAAATCCTAAAGATCAGAATAAAGAGCAAATTAAGGCTATTCAACTTAAAAGTGGAAAAGAATTAGAAAACATAGTTCAAAAAGAAGTGGAAGTTAAAGTTGAAAAAGATGAGGTGGAAAATGAAAAATCTAGTGAAATTTTTCATTTTGAGTCAGAATTTCCTATTAAACTAATGAAAATTACTATAGAAAGACCACCACCTCCATTTCCTCAAAGATTGAAGAAGAAAAATAGAGATAACCAATTTTCAAAATTTTTAGAAATATTAAGAAATTAACGATAAACATTCTATTTTTTTATGCTTTGGAACAAATGCTAAGCTATGTGAAGTTCATGAAGGATATACTTAATAAGAAAAGGAAGTTTGTAGAGAATGAGATTGTTGCACTCAGTGAATAGTGTAGCACTATAATTCAAAAAAAGCTTCCTGAAAAGCTCAAAGATCCTAGAATTTTTACAATTTCTTGTGTTAGTGGTGAAAGATTTTTGTGAAAAGATTTATGTGATTTAGGAGTCAGTATTAATCTTAAGTCATTATCAATTTTCAGAAGATTGGGCTTAGGGGCTATTTAACCTACAAATGTAACTCTTCAGTTAGCTGATCGTTCGATTACCTATCCTAAAAGAGTAATAGAAAATGTTTTGATAAAAGTTGATAAATTTATCTTTCCTGTAGACTTTATTGTATTAGATATGAAGAAAGATAAAGAAATTCCTATCATTTTAGGTTGACCATTCCTGTCCACTAAAAGAACTTTGATAGATGTGAAGAAAGGAGAACTAACTATGAGAGTTAGTGATCAAGTGGTTACATTTAATATTGTAAAGTTAATTTTATACTTTGCAAAAGAGCAAGAGATTGAATGCTTCAGAATGGAAATTAATGAATATCTAAGCCATGAATATTTCAAAAAGAGATTTGAAAGAGAATTTGAAAGGGAATATATGGAATATCAAAATGAGGTTAAAATTCATAATCAATCTACGAAAGTGAGTAAAGAAGATTTAGATTATGTTCAGAAAAAATTTGAAATGTTAGATCCTATAGAAAGTAATAAGAATTTGATTTCATCTATTGAGAAACCTCCTAAACTAGAACTGAAAGCACTTCCTCCACATTTTAAGTATGCATTCTTAGGAGATTTATCTACATTACCTATTATAGTATCCTCAGAATTAACTGAAGAGCAAAAAACAATAGTTGTTGAAAACTTTAAGAAGATATAAGAAAACCTTTTGATGCACATTAACTGATATTAGAGGAATCAGTCCTTTAATTTGTATGCATAAAATTTTATTGGAAGATCAATATGAACCAAGAGCTGATCCTCAAACGAGATTAAATCCTATGATGAAAGAAGTTGTTAAGAAAGAAATTTTAAAATGGTTAGATGCTAGAATAATATATCCTATTTTAGACAATGCTTAGGTAAGTCAAATTCACTGTCTCCAAAAGAGAGGTGTGACTGTGGTGACAAATGAGAATAATGAATTAATACCAACAAGACAAGTCACTGGATGGTGAATCTACATAAACTATAGAAAATTAAATTATGCCACTATGAAGAATCATTTTCCTTTACCATTTTTGAACCAGATGTTGGATTGGCTGGCTGGGCACATATATTTTTATTTTCTAGATGGATATACTAGTTATCATCAAATACCTATAGCTCCAGAGGATCAGGAGAAAACAACATTTACTAATCCTTATGGAACTTTTGCTTTTCGGTGGATGTCCTTTGGATGATGTAATGTGCCTGCAATATTTCAAATATGTATGATGTCAATTTTCAGTGATTTAATTAAAAAAGGGATTGAAGTCTTTATGAATGATTTTTCTGAGTTTGGAATGTCATTTGAAATATGTCTAAGTAATTTAAAGAAAGTTCTTGAACGATGTGAAAAGACTAATCTCGTATTTAACTGAGAAAAATATTAATTTATGATTACAAAAGGAATTGTACTTAGGCATATAATTTAAGAAAATGGCATGGAAGTAGATCTTCCAAAAATTATGGTTATATCAAACATACCTCCGCCTACTAATGTAAGAGGAGTTAGGAGCTTTTTAGGTCATGCTGAATTTTAAAGGCGATATATTAAAGATTTTTCAAAAATTACTAAACTTTTATGCCAACTTCTGGAAAAAGCTATAAAATTTGATTTCAACAAAGATTGCCTTAAAGCCTTTGAAACTTCAAAAAAAATTGATCACTACTCCAATAATTATTTCACCTAATTGGTAGAAACCTTTAAATTAATATGTGATGCTAGTGATTATGCTATTAGAGTTGTATTAGGGCAGAGATATGATAAGATTTTTAAAGTTATATTCTATGCTAGTAAGACTCTTAATGATGCTTAGATTAACTACACCACCACTAAAAGAGATTTGTTAGCCATTGTTTATGCTTTTGATAAGTTTAGGTCATTTCTAATTGGAGCTAAATTTATTATGCAAACTGACCATTTGGCTATTAAATATTTGATGCAAAAGAAGGTTGTCAAAAGCAAGACTAATTAAATGGGTAATTCTAATGCAAGAGTTTCATTTTGTAATAGTCGATAGGAAAGGAATTGATAATCAAATTGCTGATCATCTATCTTGGGTAGAATAGGAAGAAATACTTGAAATGGAAAAAGAAATTAATGAAACTTTTCCTAATGAACAACTTTTTGCAGTAAAAGAATGGGAAATACCTTGGAATGCAGATATTATAAATTATATTGTTAGTGGTATTTTACCAAATGGATTAACAAAACAACAGGAAAAGAAATTCATTTATCATGAAAAGTCTTAGTTTTTTTATGAACCCTAATTATATAAATAATGCAAAGATTAAGTAATGAGATGGTGTGTGCCTTATAAAGAAATTCAAGAAATTATTCAGAATTATCATGATTCTAAATTTGGAGGACAATTTGGGAATGATAGAAGTGTTCATAAAATTTTACAATGTAGATTTTATTGGCCCACTCTATTTAGAGATGTATAAAAATAAATAAAAAACATGTGATCGCTATTAGAAAGTAGGTAATTTTTCAAAAAAATTATGAAATGCCACTAAATTTTAATTTGGAAATTGAAATTTTTTTATGCATGGGGATTAGATTTTATGGGACCATTTATACCTTCATTAGAATATATATATATATATATATATATATATTATTGTGGATTATGT
>JXCR01091020.1:286637-301533 GCA_002079205.1 Phalaenopsis hybrid cultivar | reverse complement strand
GCTCGTCGTTCACGAACAGCTCGTGTTCGGCTCGTTCGTTAAGAAACGAACACGAACAGTGACTTCACGAACAATTTCAAACACGAGCTTATTTCAAACAAATTAAATTTCAAACGAACCGAACACGAACACAAGCTATGTTCGTTAGTGTTCGATTCGTTTACACCTCTAGTCTCGTGGCGTGTGAAACTTCCAATTATTGAAATTACTATATGGAACCAGCCGCCGTGCTCTTCATTTTCCTCCACTTAATTAATAAAAAGAATTACAGTTAAATAGTCCTTTTTTCTGTTATAATCAGAAGTTCTCTTGGCCTATTAGTAAGCTTATTGTCACGGAAAAAAAAGTCTCATATCGACTAAGTGTAGGGCCGAAAAGCACTATTTAAATTTTAGGCTGCCCACCACCCCTAAGAACTCTTTTGAGAGATGACAAGTGGTATCAGAGCAGATTACTGTCGGCCAGATGTGTGGACTCTTTATGGTCCAGGGGGAACCTCAGTGAAGCCGATCCGTGTCGAAAGCGACGAAGGTGTCACGTGATTGGGTGGAGAAGAATGTCACGAACAAAAAGTCTGACACCGGCTAGGTATACGGCCAAAAAACAGTATTTAAGTCATGTGTTGCCTACCACCCCGAAAAGCTATTTTTAGAGGTGATATGGTCGAAATCTGAATGCACGGCCATGCCAATCAACATTCTTTATTCTAAGCATGATAGAAAAACTGTTTCCAGAAATATGAAACCAACTAAAATAATATATTGTTATCATTTTCTTTTCTGCCTTGAAATCATTCACATTCACTATGTTGCAATCAGGATATTCGAGTTCGGCAAAAATTTCAGCAGTGCTAACACTGCTGCCATTAGGGCTTTTAATTTCTTTTTTTTTTTTTTTTGTTACATTGCTAACACCTAAACTTCAATTTTTACATACATACCACCTTATCTAAGCATGATAAAATTTTGAAGTGATATAAAATAGTCGGGTGTATAAATATAAAAAACCAAAATTTATGTGTTAGATATGCAAATTCATTGGAATTGTGCGGTATGTATGTAAATCTCTCTCCCTTTTCTTTAGTTGTATTTTATAGTTGTTATCACTAACTTGAGTCCGATAGAAACATGATACTATCCTATTCTATGAGCCGAACTTAACCAAATAATTCATACCTCCATTCTGTATTTTTTTGATGTGGTAGCAGGCCTTTCCCCACACTCTAATTTATATTCAAAATGGTCAAATGTATTTCATATTCATGAAAAATTTTGGTTAGGTTTCTCTTTAAAATCCGGCAAATTTGTTAATTTTAAATAATATAAATTAATTATATGCGTTGCATTCATCTAAAAAATAAATTTATTTTTTTTAAGACCGATCATATCAAAATATTCTAATATAAAATTCTCACGAATAAAAAAATTGAATCTGGATGACTTAATTCTCGCTAATATATCAAATGTTTGTAAAGTCTATAATCACTTCAATATTTAATATGTTAAAAATTTTTGATTAGAATGTTTGTAAATTCTATAATCTTATTGAGATCCACCACAATCTATTATCTAGTTTAAGAACTTCAAAAGAAAAAAACAAAGTAGAGTGGCAAAAGGGAGCTCGAGAATATGACCCTCTAACATGTTCAGCTCCGATATAAAAGTAAATCGCAATGTAAAGCAACATTCTAATCTCTTATTTATTTGGCCAAAAGTTTCAAGTAGACAATTTTGACTTGGAGAACCCTTACTGTATGCCTTAGGTGATACAATCCTCTGCTTCTCTGCTTGCCTTGAATGATATGATCAAGACACTGACATTTCCTCAAGTCTCTTCCAGGGTCTGTCCCATCTTAAGAACAAAACATCCACATCAAAAACATTGTTCAGTAGGCAAGTAACATTGTCATGAGTGTCTTCTCCCACAGGTAGCACATACTAATAAATTACTAGCTGATGCTAACCTACTTTACTTTCCAGTGGAATTGTGCTCAACCGTGTCACAACTAAATCTTTTTTTACACATATCAAATTTCTTTTAAGATACTAACAATTCATTTTCTATTAATCTTGCTTTTTTCACTTACACTAAAAAAGCTTGAATCCTCAGGAGAAACAATGGATGTCTCAAATCATTTCTAAATCCTCTCAAAAAGCGACAACAATTCTCTTTGACAATATTAACCAACTGCGTTGCATATTTTGTTAAAGCATTGAATTCAACCTTATATTGTGTAACAGTCATTCCCTCAAGCGTTAATCTCATAAAAATCTCTTGCATTTGTTGTCTAGTAGATGGAGGTATAAATCAGTCTTTCAAAATATGAACAAACTCCTCTCAAGCAATTAGTGAAGTCATCCTAATTTTAAACTTCTCTCGTTGTTGGCCTAAACACCAACGCTCTGCTTCTCCTTTAAATAAAATTACAGCCAGTGGTACCTTATGATTATCTGGGCATTACATGCTATAAAAGATCTTCTCTGTCCTAAATAGCAAATCCTCTAGTTTAGCGCTTACACTTGTCTTACTTGTGAACATCATGCTTTGTTACATCTCCCATCAGATGAGTCATTAAATTAGTAAATTTTAACATAGAGTATGATGTCATAGCCCTCACATTACTCTGGACAAATAATGGTTGACTAGAATTGTGCCCATTAGTTATATCATACTCTTAAAAATCCATATGATCTCAACCGCAAAGCTCTCAAACCTAAAAAATCATATATAACAATTTAAATAATGCACACGCAAGCATGAACAAAATAAAATATAGTTATGAAAAACTGCTCACTTCTACTACTCATCTCATAATCAATTATATGACTCTGTGTTTAATCATATCCTGCAAACACTATTGCTCTGATAGCAATTTAATATGTCATTACCCAAGTTGATATAACCCCTACATGAAAATAAATTATACAAAGTTGAGTACACAATAAATTATTTAACCCAACATTTATTTGGAAGGAAATTATTTTTTCTTCTAACTTTCAATACACAGAGTCACTAAGTCACCGAAAATAGTATAAAAATTAAAGCTAAAGATCAACATCACTTCATTTTCCTTATATGCATAAAAACTATTTATATCCAAAACATTTATATACATTGATCAAATTTTTTTTAATAATCCAACAAAACGAAAAGATTAATCATGATTACAATATATATATATATATATATATATATATATATATATATATAATACCTCTATCAACAAGCTATCAGCTCACTCCACTAAATCCTTACCCTTCCCTAAAAACATGTAAAAACAATATGAGTGAGCAGCCACATTGCAGTAGGTCACAAGAAACATACTACTAAAATCAATGCATAAAATAGAACAATGTGTATGATTGCATCATAATTATGTCATGTATGTAGTATGCTAAATAAGTCTTTGTAGGTTACTAAACATGTGTATGTATACTACTAGACATGTACCTGCAATATAGTTTCAAACCACAATAATAACAATATTTATAATATATATAATCATGCACAACTTTCATGATTTAGTTAGTGATATGTCATGTTTTTTTTTGTACCAATGAATACTGTATCATATCATGTCAATAGAAATCGTCAAAACAGCCAATCACGTGGCATAGTACATGAGAGTCGTCATTCCCAACCTTTCGACACTCATAATATATCATATTCACCCTTTATAATTACCAAAATATATTGAGTTTACACCACTAACACATTTAAATGAAACTTACTGCATAGGGTATCATATCTCCGCCAACCTGAATAATAGTAACCATTTTTTACATATACACATTCTACAATATCATAACAATTTCAGAGAGTCATAATATATTTAACATCACAATGTACATGTAAAACATGCATGCCAAATAAAATTGGTAGATCCACAGTATGAAATAATATAATCTATCTATAAGCACCAATCAAGAGTAGAAATTTGCATATTAAGCACATATGTTGTCATATTTGTGTCAGCATTTCATAATATAAATAATTTTAATTACATTTTTTTATCAAATTTTGTATAACTCAAATTTATATTATTACCTCAAAAAAAAATTTCTAGCGAATATTCAATATATATTTGTCAAAATATGTAGAATTGCTTGGACAACAACATATTAAAGTTACACTATGAAAGTTTCTAAAATATAGTGATATTATCAATTTGTAAGTTTTAAACAGCAAAAAATTGAAAAACACGCAAAAGATAAAATCATTGAAATCAAAGGTAAGGTAACGATACTCTATCTATAGTCGACAAATTTTGTTAAGTAGTTCATCACACGAAAATCGAGATGCAACTTACAAAATCTCACTTCTGCATTCTCATTCTCTCTCTCTTATTCAAGAGGAATTTGATATAAAAATTTGTCATTGGTATGTGTGCAATTATTTAAATTATTTGGTTTCAATTGTAAAGTTCATATAAAACGTTTTATATCTTGAGATCAAGAACCAAAAATTATTAAAAAAATACCATTATATAGATCTTCAAGTCTACGTCATTCTGGTGAAAATGATTTGTAAAACAAATGCAATGCATTCCTGCACAAATACATTTTTCAGAAAATTACAATTGTACCATTAATCTTATATTTTTTATATTTATATTTATCGTAAAAGTATGTAAAATTCATACTAATTAGAGTTCATCATTTTATAGGGCTTATGAAAGAGTGATAAAAACTATTCAAAATTTATAAATCAAAATTTTCTTTTATACATTTGACAATATTTATTTATTATTTATTATCCAATTATTTTAAAATACATTAAAAGTCTGAATAACGTACACATGCATTTTAATGAACATATTGGAGCATCTATTAATGAAATACACACTTGATTATTATAGTTAATTTTTATGTGTAAAAATATTATGTATTACATTCGCAAGGTGGTATATGTCTAAAAGTTAAAAGCTAAGTGTGATATATGTAAATACACAGAAATTGTGTGCTTTGTATGTAATTTTTTTTCCGCTTGACAACAAAAATTTATCTTTTTTGCAAATACTTTGGAAGACACTAGACAAATGAAACGGTCGTTTCACCAAACGAAAACAGTCGGCTTTTACTGCAACACAACGGAGGGTGAGTGTCGTCTCAAACTAAGCCTTAGTAAATAAAAGAGAACAAGGGATGGAATGGAGAAAAAGAACATGAAAATGGATTGCTATGTGAGTTTATAATTTTAAATTTTGAATAAATTTAACAATTAATATTAAATAAATTTAAAGATATTAAGTTCATTAAATTAAAATTAATTCTGATCCAATTTGATCAACAAATAGCTCTTATGTTTAAAAGGATTTATAATTTTTAAATTAATTATTAACTAATATATTATGTTATAACTAAATTAATGTAATTATAATTGCCAATAAATTAAATATACACAGTTTACCGTTACACACACCCGCACTGCTACAGCCAAGAAAAAAACCTATATGTTTGCCGTTTGACTTCATAGACACAGTTACACACCATCCCTAAACATCTCACTATCAAACCAGAAACATCTCACTAAACATTACAAATCAGCCCTGCAAATGTTTAAAATTTCATAAAACAAAACCAAAAAATATAAACATAGATCAAACCAAACATATGAGTAGTAGACGATCGCCTCTCAAAATTTACTGTTTCAGATTGAACTACTGCTCTTTCAAAGGAAGCCCAAGACAGTATAGAATCCCAATCGATCTCCCATGAAGGAAACTGGGTCAACAAAGATCTCTAAGATTCATCCCATAGAGCTCCCGTAAAATCCAAAGTCTCCATTTCCAAAACAGGGGAAGATTCTTCCCCTTCCGAAGACAGTTCCGATTTGTTATCATCCAATCCGCCGGCTCTCCGCCAGCAACATCCTGACATCAACTGAAGCATTTTCCAAAACAGGGAAAAATTCATCGCAGGAGATAACTCTCCTGTTTCAGCGAGCTCCCCATCTTCTTACAAATAACCTCAAGCTTTGCATCAACTGAAGACTGGAGCTCACCGCCAGCAACATCCTGACGGACATTGGGGAAGTTAAGATGAGCGAATTCGCCGCGAAGACGGTAGGCGGCCTTATCGTACGCCATGGCAGCTTGTTCTGCTGTGTCGAAGGTACCGAGCCAGAGGCGAGTGCGATTTTTAGGGAGACGGATTTCGGCAACCCACTTGCCCCAGTGGCGCTGCCGCACACCGCGGTAGAGCTTTGTTGTCTTTGCCGGCGAGATGGCGGCGCAGCCGCCGGAGAGTTTCATGGTCTGCGATCGAAGGGAGAGTAGATTGCGTTGATGGTGGAGTTGGAGCTGGGTCTGAATCTGCTGGAGTTGGGAGGTTCCGAGGTGATTGAGACGGATGGGCTGATTGGAGGTCAGCAATCCATGGCTGATCTCAGGGTTTGAGATGGAGGTGGGACAGTAATCAAAGATGGGATTTTGGGGAGTAGGAGGATCAAAGTAGCTAGCAGAGGAGTAGGGAAGAGGTGAAAGAGAAACGGAGGAGGGTTTAAAGGAGATGTTTTTTATAGGAGTAAGAGAGGAGGAGGAAGCAGATTTGATAAAAGGTTCGTGCTTCCATAAGCTCCGTTCTTGAGGAAATGGCTGCTCTGGTATTATACAAATCTATAGCTGCGGCCATGGATGAGGTTCAGAATAAAAACCAGAGAGACAGAGGAGAAGAAGATAATAGAGAAAGAGGGACTAAAAAGTTGCCTCTTTTTGAACTATAGAGAAGAGATTGGCTTGAAGGGTTCAGAAAAACAGACCCTCTCCTGGCTTAGATAAACAAAACCCAGAAAAAAAAAATGGAAATAAAGATGAAAACCCCACGGAAAAAAAGAAAAAAATGAAGAGAAAGCTTCAGGTTGAGTTAGTTTGTATGACTTCTGCTTGGCGGGTCAGTTGATTAGGCTTAGTTGGCTTCAAGTCAACAAGGTTAGTGTGATCGGCTGAGTTAGTTTGGTTATAGGCCCTTGATAATATATGGTGGAGTTTCTAGATACTCCCGGTATGATTGGAGACATTGAGGGCTAGATCTTCCTTTGACTCGGTTACTTCATGTCGATTGTCTTAGATATCTCTTTGTCTCGTTTCTAACCGAACGAGTCTAATTCGGGTCATTCATTCATCTTTTGTGACTTTGTCGGCTTTAACATTGCTTGCTTTGAATCAGATAGTTGCATTTGAATAGATAAGTTGGCCTCACAATTTATGTTAGTGGACCCTCTTTCATTGTATTCTTCTCCTCTAAATTGTTACATCTCTCCAGGAAGATAAATTTTTTATGTGTGTGTTTGTGGTGAAAACCGTTCATATAATTCAGTGATTCTTATAAAATTATAAGTTGTCATTATTCACACAAATAGAATTAAAAAACTACAAATAAAAATAAATTAACCAAGCAATTAATTCTGTTTTAAAAGAAAACTGAACTTTAACTTTAATTTCTTAGAATATATATTTCATTTTCAAACGATTGTCTTTTTCTGGCAATACACGTGTCACATAAATACTTTTTTGTTCCCCCTCATGTTTATCAACGGAAAACCCAGTTCGGATTTGAAATGTAAAAATGAATTTGAATTCGGTAATGAAAAACAACGGCAATTGCACGTTATTTTCGTTTTTTTATTTTTCGGAGAAAAAGTGGGGTCACATCGAAATTTGTTTATAAAAAAAGTATATATTCAAAATAAAAGGCAAATACAACCCAACAAAAAATTAACACCACCAAAGATTTGTATTCAATTAAATTATTTAAGAAATTAATTGATACCACTTCAATAAATTTTCATCATTCGACACAAAACTCGATGTAATTTTTTAAAAAAGAAACATTCAAATTTCGATTAAGAGTCATTCGTAACTCCGATTTCAGCAAACTTATAATCAAACTGATCGGCTCGAAGATGTGAACCTAATTATATGAAAGTCAGTCCAATCCGAGTCAAATCAAGCCCGGATCAAATCATCAAACTACCCTTAAAGGATTTCCGGAGGCATTTGAAAGGTCAAACGGATGTCAAATCTAGCGAGTTCATAGTCGAATCTAGCATCTCGACAAGACGAATTCAATGAGCCAAAGATTGGTCAATTCCAACATCGTTAAGGCATTCAAATGTCCATCAAACGTCATTTGATCAAGGGAAGCTCTCCAAACCATCCGATAAAAATGGTTCATATTCCTCCATTAATTGCACTCAAAACACCATAAATAGAGCCTCACCCCTCACATGAAAGGAGGAGGCTTGAGAGAGAACTTGAGGCTTTGAGAAAGAGCTCAAGTCTAACATCATCTCGACTACCGTCGGCCACCGTCGACCACCGTCGATCACCGTTAACCTCTGTCGACCACCAACCGTCTGTGACCATCGCCAACCTTCATCGACCACCACCGACTGTCATCGATTGTCGTTGACTACCGTCGACCACCGTCAACTAGACGTTGTTAGCTAACGTTGTACCTTGAAAAATCTAGTAACCATTTCACGTTTGTGGGACAAGAAGCCGCTGTAATCATCAACATATAGTGGATCTTTATAACTGGGTCATGCCCCATGGTTTTTTCCGTTTGCTGGTTTTCCACGTAAAAGCCTCTCGTGTCATCACTGGTCGTTTTCACTTTCATCTGAGTGTATGCTGAATTCTCGTGCAGCGCTAAGACGATAAGTCATTACTCTACCGCCGCGAAGTTTCTAGCACACATCAGTTTGACGCCGTCTGTGAGAAACGAAGCACCATTCGACACTGTACTCAAATCTAAGACGTCGAATTCCTACTTTATTTCCCGATGATGTAAATCATTCAATTCACAAAGGAACTTTATTTGCATCTTGAAGATCATCTCCAAAGCATTCTTCAATGTGAGGGGCTGCCTTCACTACAATTTCGAAAGGCTGTTCATGTCAACGTCCTTGGCACGATTGTAGTGGGGTTGTCTTATCGCATCTTATTCAGACACAAATATGTTATAACTTCTTCCAGGCTGGGGGGCAACCTTTACTGTAGTCTCGAAAGGTCGTTCACGTCAACGTCCTAGACACGATTGCAGTAGGGTTGTCTTCTCACATCTTATTCAGACACAAAGTATTTCACAATTTCTTCCAGGTTGCGGGGCAACCTTCACAGCAGTCTCGAAATGTCGTTATTGTTAACCTCCTGGGCACGATTATGGTGGGGATGTCATCCCATATTTCATTCAGATTACAAGTTTTTTAGAATCTCTCTTGGAATGTGGGGTTAATCTTCACTACAAATAACGCTTCCTCAGTGTCCTCTCATCGAGCTTGTAAAACATTTTTCTCGTATGGAAATACCCCTACTAGTGGAGCAAAAGATTCAAAATCAGCTACTAACAAATTTTCAAACATTTTTCTTAAGCATGACTACAATCATATTTTCAAGAAAACATACGGTCCAATGCTACCACACCCTAGTCTCAAGAAACACAGAGCATCTCTGACACCTCATTCTAGGATTAATCGAACCCAGGGGGATTCGATTTGAACTCTTACATTATAGACTACAATCGTTAAACAAAAGCTTCGACATACAGCCTTGGATAGGCCAAAAATCCTTGGTGGATTTTCTTCGACATATCCTATTACAGGTTATAATCATCAAGGAAAAGCTTCGACATACAGTCTTAGATAAGTCAAAAATCCTTGATGGATTTCCTTCAACCTCTTCCATAACAGGTTACGGTCGTCAAACAAAATCTTCGACCAACAACCTAGGATGGGTCAACCATCCTCAATGGATTTCATACGACTCTATTCATTATGGATTAACATCGTCAAGCTTCACCGGTTATACAACTAAGAATTGGTCTTGCATCCTTAATGGATTTTCCTTTCAACCATGCCACTGGAAGTTAAGCCTATAAGGCAGGACTCGTTAAGAAGCTACCATGTCGCTGGAAGACAAGCCTAAATTTCAAGGGGAAGCTAGCAGTGGACAAGGTTCTCACTAAAAAGACTCCAACAGAACAAGTGGTTGACAAAGTCTCCATTAAAGACATCAGCTCACTTCAAGCTCCTATAAGACGTAAGCATGAGAGGGAAAAATATCAGTGGGAACGCGTCCTAAAAGATCTGGATATTTTTGGACAACAAATTTAATCTCGCCTGAAAATAGGGGGACAACTGATACGACTCCAACAAATTTTCTCACGAATCTCGATGCATTTTTTTGAAAAAGAAGCATTCAAACTTCGATTAAGAGTCATTCGGAACTCCAATTTCAGCAAACTTATAATCAAACTGATTGGATCGAAGAGATGGACCTAATGATATGAAAATTAGTCTAATCCAAGTCAAATCAAGCCTGAATCAAATCATCAAACCACACTTAGAGGATTTCCAGAGGCATTTGAAAGGTCAAACGAATGTCGTCTAGCGAGTTCATAGTTGAATCAAGCATCTCTACAAGAAGAATCTAATGAGCCAAGATTAGTCAATTCCAACATCGTTAAGGCACTCAAATGTCCATCAAACGTCATATGATCAAGAGAAGCTCTCCGGACCATCCGATCAAAATGGTTCATATTTATGCATTAATTGCACTCAAAACACTATAAATAGAGCATCACCTCTCACATGAAAGGAGGAGGCTTGAGAGAGAACTTGAGGCTTTGAGAAAGAGCTCAAGTCCAACATTATCTCGACCACCGCCGAACACCATCAACCACCGCCGATCACCGCTGACCTCTGTGGACCACCGACCATCTGTGATCATCGCCAACCTCCGTCGACCACCATCGACCTTCATCGATTGTCGTTGACTACCGTCTACTACCGCTAACTAGACGCTGTTAGCTAACGTTGTACCTTGAAAAATCTAGTAACCCTTTTCTGTCTTTGGGACAAGGGGCCGCTGTAATCATCAACATATAGTGGATTTTTATAACTGGGCCAGACCCCGTGGTTTTTTCCCTTTACGGGTTTTCCACATAAAAACTTCTGGTGTCATCACTGGTCGTTTTCACTTTCATCTGAGTGTGTGTTGAATTCTCGTGTAGCACTAAGACGATAATCTATTACTCTACCGTTGCGAATTTTCTAGCACACATCAACTATATATATATATATATATATATATATATATATATATATTATTTTTTTCAAAACGTAATATAAAAGAACAATTCATTATTTGTGTCCCGCTCTTTTATATATCGAGTGTAAAAAATTATTCTTGTTCCCCTAGTTTGCTCTTCGAATGAATCAAACACGAGCAAATTAACAAGTTGATCAAGAGTTGTTCTTGAACAATGAGCCGTTTTGACATCCCTATAAACTGCAAACAAAGACCCGAAAATACAACCCAAAAAAGAGTTAATAAATCATCAACTCCAATCAATCACTAGTTGTCGAATATCAACACCAATAAATTGCTAAATAAAGTAGAAATATGAAATCCAAATGAAAAATAAACACAAGAAAAGGTAAAATAGCAACTGATCCAATCCAGAGAAGGGAAAATCCCAGCAGAGGACAATGCAAAAAACTAAAACATTGCAGCTAAGCCATAAAGACTTCAACGAGGACAATGAAACCTACCAAACTAGAACAAGTCTCTGCAACAAAACCCTAATAGCAGCACCCATTCTCAAAAGTAAAATATAACATGATAAACAAATATCGCCAACAACATAAGACCAATAAGAGCCAAACATCCTAAAAAATACAACCAAAATAGAGTAAGTTCCAAAAAAAAAATTGAAACTGTCTCTAGAATTACAGAAAAATGGAATGAACAAAATAAGCAAAAAAAAAAATAATATGGAAAAAAAGAAAAAATTGTATCAATCCAAGCCAAACTTCTCAATCAATTAAACCCATCTACATATCTTAAACCTCTTTAGCTCCACCATGACTTCAATTCAAAGTTCTTCAATCATTATCTAATTTAAGTTTTCTGGTTATGGCAAATCCCTTCTCTCGGATCTTTCCATAATATATTGTCAATGAATTGTAAGTCCTAACTTTTGAGCTTAACTAAGTCTTCCAACTCCAAATTTGGATCCTTCCATCACTTTGAAATCCCAATCTTGAAAGTCCAACTTTGAAATCCAAATAACATAAATCAATAATTTAATTGATAGCATTCTTTTGAGTTCACAATTTTAGAGATGTAATTAACTATAAGGGATTGCTCTTGGTTGGATACTAGACCCTAGATTAAAATAAATCAAATCTTACATCTGTAAGGTAGTGGAAAACCCTAGATTATGTAGACTTAAAAAATTTTCATTATCTGAATGTTTAGGTCAAATTCTAAGGTAATATTTCTTCTCCTAGAAGAAATATATTATTCTTGAAGTGTCGTATCTGATTATGTAGATAAAAAATCTTTCAAGATCAATGATAGGCACACATCAACCCAACAAAAAAAAATCCACTAGCAAGAATGAGAGAAAATATTGGGGAAATGACAGTGACCTGATTGTGACAATGGAAGAACAATTGTACGGGTTGTGTAATGATGATCTAAATTTATTGTCACTGATGTAGGTGTCCGATAGGCAATAATTATCCATCAAAATTAGTAGTGATAGACATGTGATGGTGAACTAATAATGGTGATTTGATAATGGACGTCTAACAGTGACAATAATATCAATCAGACACCAGTGGTCTTACAATAATTTTGATAGCAGCCAAGTAATGGTGGTGGCGTAAACTACATCAACCACATGAGCATGTTATAGTGGTTGGCAAGAAAATTTAGTCTAATGACAAGAGGTTTGGTAGTAGTAATCCAAAAAAGATGGTAGTGGCTGGCGGCGACAGGGATAGCTACAACGTCAACAGAGCAACAATAGTCTTGCAACAATGATTTTGGTATAATGGTGTTAGCTGAGTCACTATGATTTGGTGGCTACAACTGCTGGGAGATGGATAAGATGTAATGACGACAGTGGTGGTGACAATGCCTTTATTAGATGATGAAAATTAGATGTATATGGTGAGGGTCTAATGGCATTGACTGGGCGACAGTGATTTGACCGCATCAACGACCAAGGGATAGTGATAACAACAACTGCATTAGTCTGACAATGGCGTAATACCATGACAGTGGCAGCCAAGGGACATTGACAACAGTAGCTGCATTAGTCGAACTACGGTAGTTCGAAAATGTCATTGTATCGCGACGACGACAATGTTCGAGCAATAGTAATCCGTCATTGTGGTGGTCGAGAGATGATGATTTGATAATGATGATGGTGTAGCACAATAGTGTTGATTCTCTTATGTATGTGATCTAGTATAGTGGCAGTCTAGAGATGACAATCTAATGATGATTGTAGTGTTCCGATGATGAAAGCTTAACAATGGCAGTTGTGGCCAGATGATGGTGGTATGAGGATGGCAGTGATGGCTCAACATCAGTAGAGTGATGGTGGTCTTAGAGGCGGCAACCCGATAATGGTGGTTCGTCATGGTAGTGATGGTCCGTTGATGATAGTGTAACGACGAAGACAATGGCACGACATCGTTCCAATTTATTGTTATGATGACAATGCCCGACAATGGTAGTTTGACATGGTGATGCTGACCTGACATCGGTGGTCCAACGAACATGGTGATGTTGACCTGACATCGGTGGTTCAACGATGGTGGGCTGATAGTGGTGGGGCTATAAAACTGTGGTGATAGCCCGACAATGAGGGACCAGTGGTGGGTGATGGTGTTGGTGGCAACCCCGATGGTCTGACATGATGGTGATGGCCCTGCATAAGCGGTCTGCCATGGTGGCTTTGGCTCAGCGTTAACTGAGTGAAAGTCGTTTGGTGACAGCGGCTAGCAACGGTGGTCTGATAATGGTAGAACTTGAGAATTCACAAATGCTTGGAGCTATGTTTAATCTTCTCATCTTGATCATATCTCCCCTTTATGAAAAGAGATTTATTTATTGATAGTCGAGACACTCGCTTTGATTATAAGTTTGCTAAATTTTGAAATCATTTGGTCCCCCAAAGTATGTTCCAAAGCTTCAATTTTATGTTTTAAGTGCATTACCTTAGGTCACTTGGACTTAGTTGGATTATTTTCTTATGTCATTTAGTTTCTCTCGATAAGGCATTTTATTTGATCATAAATTAGAGTGAGAGCATTTCAAATTTAATTTTTGAAGCTTCTAGTCCAAATGTGCGTTGAGATTCGTGCATATCAACATGGTTTTTTTTAAAGATTTGTCACATACATTTTTTTTATATTTAAGTAATAATAATGGAATGAGCAATAAAATATAATTGTTTTATTTATTTCAAGGAAAATGAGCTCCATAAAAATGGATTAAAAGAGTTATGTCTGTCCTTCTTTCTTAATGGAAGCAAGCAGATGGATAATTGCATACCGTGCAACTGCTAGTTAGTAGTCATGAACAGTCAACATTATAAATATGATAATATGTTAAATCATACTAACATTTTTTTTAAAGATATTACATGGTGAATCTTTTTAGTATTATTGTTCAGATCAAATTGACCAAGCCAATTAGGATGGTATATATTAGTAATATTAAAAATTAAGGTGGCACACCATTGATCAATATAAATAATAGATTCAAAATAATTAAATTAAAGAAAATGATGATATTAGCATTTATTAAGAAAAATAAGTGAATATAAACTTATTTAGGTGATTTGGGCCTATGCAATAATAGGGAGAAGAGGCAATAAAACACACGTTTAAATTATGATAATAGGTCTTTATATACATACCACTCACTCTTAAATTATGATAGGCCTTTATATACATACCACACAATTCTCATCTATTTATATATATATATATATATATATATATATATATATATATATATATATATATATATATATATATATATATATATATATATATATATATATATATATATATATATATATATATATATATA
>JXCR01091020.1:252140-284458 GCA_002079205.1 Phalaenopsis hybrid cultivar | reverse complement strand
ATTCTTACAAGCAATTGCAGAGTAGAGAAGTTTTTTTTTTTTTTTTTTTTTTCCGATAAAAATGATTTTCTCTCTTTTTATCATCAAAATTTAAAGAAAGTACTTTTTTTATCATAAAATAATAATTGGAATACATGATTTTATAAATATAAGAATCATGTTATATCAATGGGTTTTGTATCTTTATCGAATTTATAAAGGTATTTCAATTTAGTTTATTACATTTAACTTTATCTTTAAAGATAACTGAAATATTTTATATGATTCAAATTATTAAAGATATTTGTTTAAATATGGTGGTGTGCAACCCCTTTTTTTACTTTATTTTCCTTCTATATGTTTAGTGTTTAGTGTCTATCTACTTGGTAGAATCTCTCATCCTAAAGTTCTGTAAATTAAAATTTCTGAAAATACCATTTGGGCTCGCTTAATTGCTCTTAAATCTAAAAATATATTTAAAAGTAGTTTTATTTTTTCTGTACATGTGGTTCCAATACAAGCTCCACTACCAATATCAGAGATATTTATACATAGCAATGCCCTTTCTCCTTTATATTCTTGTTTACTATGTAATACTAAGGTAGTAAAAATGATTTATGCCGGTTACTGTTTCCTTTTGCTATCATGATATTAGAGCATTCCTGAAGCTCTTGAAAAGAGGTTTTGAAACCTCAGGTTCCATTTTTGGTGAGTAGTTATCATTGCTTTTCAGTTTTTTGTTGTCCTTCTTCTCCTCGATGGATGAATCAGATGTATCAGGATCACAATCTCCTACATTACCCATTCAGAACTTTACTATACCTCCCTCACTCAAGTTTCTTGCATCTCAGTTAAAGCAATTTTCTAATTAATTACTCACTCTTGAAACTTATTATGTGTGGAGAACAAAGATTCTTAAGCTCTTCCCAGCAAACAAATATGAGGGTTTTCTAAGATTGAATCAGTTCAAAAAGAAAATTCCCATTTTCAACTATGGAACCTCATTGATCGGAATCTCGTTGCCTTGTTATACTCCACAATTTCCCCAACAGTTCTTCCTCATATTCGTCACCTCCAAATGACCGTCGATATCTAGAAAACCTTGGAACATTGCTTACAACCCACTAATCGATCCCGTTTGATTCGATTGAAAAATGACTCACACAACTTCTCAATGAGGGATTGATCCATGTCACAATATCTGATGGAAAACTGCTCTCTAGTTGATCATATCATGGTTGCAGGTTCTCAGCTAGATGCTAAAGATGTCGGTCTATATATTCTTAATGGTCTACCACCCTCTTAAAATCCCTTGAAGGCAACCAATTAAACATCTCTTCAGCTAATTGCACTCGATGTTCTATATTCGCTTCTCGGTGGTGAGGAAATACATGTCAATAATGAAGCTTCTAAACATCAGTCCTTGCTAGAGCAGCCCTTAGTGCTTGCTACATCCCGTGGATGCCATTCTGATAGATCCAGAGGGAGAGGCAGGAACTATTCCTTGAATCATAAGGCCGACCAAGTTGGAGGCACACGCGGGGGGAAGATTTGCATCTAGACCTTTCATTAGTTACCGAATCTATCATAAAATGGGACACTCGGTAGCCGGTTGTTTGCACAAGACCAACTTTGATTACACCCCATCATTCATGTTCAAGCTCTTACTACTACAACCAAGAATTGGGTACTTGATTCTGGTGCAATAACTCACTTCACTGCTGATCTCCATCATATTTCACAAGCTACTTTGTATAATGGAATTGAGCAGGTACTGGTAGGGAATGGTCAAGCTGCCTTGATTCATCACAAAAGAGATGGTATTCTTCCCACTCCTTAGCGTAAGCTTAAACTCATACAAATATATCATACCCCATCTCTTTCTCATAATCTTTTATCTATTCACCAACTAATCAAAGACAACAATATTTGTGTATCTTTTGACTCTTCTGGTTTTGTCATATCTAACCCATTGATGCACCAAATACTCCTCAGGGGTCCAAGTACTAATGGACTCTACTCAGTTCCCTCATCTATATATCTGCCACAAGCATTTACATCTATTTCTAAATTACAACATGTTGAATTGTGGCATCGATGTTTGAGGCATTCACATCCACAAATTTTTTCTGTTATCTTCTGTCAGCAAAGTTTTGTTGGATATTTTCTATGTGTAATGAATTTGAAGCTACACAAATCACTCGTTAAACTTCTCCAACATCAATTTAATGTTTGAATCAAGATTTTCTGCTCCAATGGTGCAAATAACACAACAATAAATCCTTCCAAATATATCTCACTCACCTCAACATTCTTCATCAAATTTCTTGTCCATACACACCCGAGAAAATTTGGGTTATTGAAAGGAAACATTGACATATCCTTGAAACAACTCGTGCTCTCCTACATTAAGACCTTCTATATAAATTCAGGATTGATGCACTCACTACAGCTCTGCATCTCATTAATAGAATGCCCACAGTAACTACTCATCATATCTCACCATATGAACATCTTCACAAATGTCCACCATCGTAAACCTACCTTTGAGTTTTTTGATGTACTTGTTATTCATGAAGGAAACCTCAAGCAACCCACGATGTTGGCTCTGACATCACTTCTATGTGTATTCTTTGATTATTCTCTTCAATACAAGGGTTACAAATATTTTCATCCACTCACTCAAAAAATTATTGTCTATAGACATGTGGTGTTTGATGAACATTATTTTCCCTATTCCATGTTATTTACCATCAACTCTACGCCTCCACAACCCCAAGCACAAAATCTTCCACCATTTCTTTCCACTCCCTCGCTCAGGATCAATCTCGTCCAGCTAAGCATGGTTGCTCCTTTTCTTCTGCTCCCAATTGATCAACCAATCCACTACTAAACCCAATTCCATTGACAAATTTATCTCCTCCCAACAACTCTGTCCCACCTTAAAACCCTATGTGCACCAGATCTTGCACATGTCATCTCAAACCACTTCAGAAGATGAATCTTCTCTATCAGCTTAACAGTCTCTTCAATCCCACCATTTATGCTCAAACATTCAAAGATCCTAAGGGATGACAAGCCAAGGAGGTTGAATTTATTTATCTTCAGCATTAGGCTACATGGGTTCTTGTTCCCTCACTGACTGATCAGGTTATCCTTGGTTCTCGGTGGGCATATCGTACCAAAATTAATTCAAATGGCATGATAGTTAGATACAAGGCTTTCCTTATTGCGCAAGATAATCGACAAGAATAAAATATCAATTATTTTGAGAACTTTAGTCTAGTGGCGAAGATGCCTACAATTCACATTCTTCTAACCCTTGCTCTACCAAACAATTGGTCGTTGCTTCAATTTGACATATCAAATGCTTTTCTTTACATCACACTAAATAAAACTATTTATATGAGGAAACCACTAGGCTTCCATGATTCATAGTTTCTAAATCATGTTTGCCTCCCCAAGAAATTTTTGTATAGTGACTGCCTTTTTCCTTTCCTAGGGTTTTACAACCAAGAAAGCTGACTCACTGTTACTCACACATACTTACAAACATGTCCGAATTTTTGTTCTCATCTACATGGATGACATTCTTATTATTGGAGCCAATTCTCAGCACGTGTCAACTCACCAAGGGTCTTGCCTCCAAGTTTCAGCTCAAAGATTTAGGCTCCTGGTTGTTTTCTAGGCATTGATATTCACTGAATCGCTACTTCGTATT
This sequence comes from Phalaenopsis hybrid cultivar, assembly GCA_002079205.1. Taxonomy (NCBI): domain Eukaryota; kingdom Viridiplantae; phylum Streptophyta; class Magnoliopsida; order Asparagales; family Orchidaceae; genus Phalaenopsis; species Phalaenopsis hybrid cultivar. The sequence goes on along the minus strand of JXCR01091020.1, from coordinate 280,758 downwards.
GCTTATCTCAACAAAGGCATGCAACACAACTTTCTGTTGTAGCTATGCAAGACCATCGTCCACTTAGCACTGATATGCCTAATTCTCGGGTATGAAGTGATGAATCTAGCTCCCCATTTAACAACCCGCAACTCTACCGTCAACTTACGAGTTCACTATAGTATCTTACAGTTACCCGACCAGACATTGCTTATGATATAAATCATCTATGTTAACATATGCATATGCCCCACTATGGCTTATTATGCTCAGCTTACGCATCTTCTTCGCTATTTGAAAGGCACAAGCCATTTGGCTTACACATTACTCTTTTGGATCTTCAACTCTCTACATATGTTGATGTGAATTGGGTCAGTGATCATTCTGATCGGAAATCAACCACAGGAGTGTGTTCGTTTTTTGGGCATACATCTATTGCATGGATGGTTAAAAAGCAGTCAGTTGTAGCTCGCTCTTCATGCGAGGCAGAGTATCAAGCTCTTGCTACCGCTACTATGGACATCATTTGGCTTCGTCGTCTTCCTGTAGAATTTGGAATTCATATATCCAAGCCAACACCTTTGTATTGTGATAATATATCTACTTTTTCCTTTTTGCTACCAAAAGTAAAATATTATTTTTTTATGGAAAATTGATAGATGTATGAGGTTTTAAATCATAATCAGCTAAATTATTTTATTGAAGAAATTTATTTAATTTCAAAACAATTTTTTTTTCTAGTTCAATCAATCATATGAGCTAAAAATAATAATGCTATATTAAAAAAAAAAAGCAATCAAATGAGCTCTGAGCTGATTTTGTTCATCTCGTTTTTTTTCTGGAAAAACACCTATTAAAAGAAAAATTAAAATCATTCTGCCCATTCCCGCAAACGATGGGCCAAATAGAATAAACGACAGCCTTATAAAAAAGGCCGATTACGAAGCATCCATCGGCCCATGAAAAAAAAGGATAATGCTTACATGTAGGGGTGTAAACAAGCCGAACACGAGCAAGCCCAGGCTCACCACGTTTATATTTAGAGTTCAAAAAGTGTGTTCGTGTTTGGCTCGTTTGCTTAGCGAGCCGAACACGAGCCGTTCAATAAAAAAGTGTCGTTTTGACAACCCTAATCACGTAGCCATCAGATGTTAACGGTTGGGACAAGATTTAAAACATCATTTGAATCTAATTTAATAACTTTTATTCTATTTTCTTCATTAATACTTTTAATTGATTATAAATCTTTGTAGTCTTGTAGTCAATTAAATTTTTAAAAAAGAAAAACTACTCATCAAAGATGTATATATAATTGATTAGTAATATTTCGAGCCAAAACGAGCCGAACACGAACGAACAAATATTTGTTCGTGTTGTTCGTGTTCGGCTCGTTAACTTAGCGAACGAGCCTAACACTAGCTTCTTAACGAGCCGAACAAGAGCTGTTCGCGAACAACGAGCCCTTTTGACAACCCTACTTACAGGTTTTGGCAAGAACTTTCGTTTGAAAGAAGAGGGTATTTACATATACGCCGCACAACTCTTATCAATTTACATATCTAACTCCTTCAATTTGATTTTTACATTTTTTAGAACTCGTATCTTTCATATCACATAAAAAATATCATGATCAATAAGTTCTTAAAACAAAATATTATTTTTGTATGTAAATAAGCATATGTTAACGTAAATATTAGGTGTTAGATATGCAAATACATAAGAATTTTGCCACATATTTGTAAATCTTTCTTGCAAGAAACAAGAGCCTCATAAAATAAATATTTCAGAACACTCCATCTCTTTGGAGCTTGAGATCGGCATTCGAGTTTGAAAAATTTTAATTAAAATTTAATAATATAAGATAATATATTATGCTAACAAATATATAATTCACCTACTGATCCATACTATCTTGAATTGCTTTTGTTTTTTTTTTAATCATAATCATAAGAGAGAGAGCATTTCTTACACGTGCTGCATCAACATATAAAACTAACTTTGAGTTGCAACAAAAAGTTTCTAGCATTTCGCCGAGAATCATAAGAATTTAAGAAAATCTACATTTGTCATGTAGATCATGTTCAATGAATGGAGCGTAAAAATCAAGAGAGAGTGAGAAAAAGAGAGAAATAATGAGTGATGTAGCGATTACCCATAGAGGTGAAAAGTGTGGTTGTCCTCGGGCTCTTAAACTCATTTATATGTTGAAAGAAGTTGTTACAAGAGAAGAGGAGAGCGATGCCCAGATAATTGGAAAATTCAAATGATATGATTCCCCTTACATGAAAAATGTCATCATAATTTTAGGAAGATAAAAGTGTAAAAATTTCATCCTTGCCTTTGGGAGTTAAAAGTAATTATTATCTTCATTAACGCATTTTCATGTATCTGACAATTTTACATATGTTTGGTATATTTTTGTATATTTGGTACATTTTCATATGTCCAACACCGTTTTCGTATATTTGGTGGCTTTTTGTTGTTGGGTTCATTCGACCAGGCTAGGTTGGTCGGTCGAATGAGGTGGTCTGTCGGTCTCGGCTACTGTCGACTTTCATATAGATCCACACGTGTATTTTTCAGACATGCATAAATGCACCTAAGTCTTTTATGTCTTGGAAGTGAAGCTGCCATAAGAATGACAGACTTTAATGCCAAAAGTGCAATCACAACAATGCACTTAATTTTACATCTCTTAGCACCATGCTTTCTCCGGCCCCGAAGTGCTCTCCCGAGGCATTCTTGGGTTGACTTTTAATCTAAGTTGCTCGTCGACTAACTGACTTTCGACTAGTTAGGGCGGCCTTCGATTGGTCTTATTGGCTTCATCTTTCACTAGTTAATATTGTTAATTTGTTTCTTTTATTTTTAGGAAAAATAAATAAAACTGTTTCATAACCTTCACGAATATGCAAGTAGAGTGAAAGTTTTTGTTGTTTGTCAGATTCTTTTATCCTTTTACGAATAAAATATAATGTAAAGCGAGGAGATAAGCACAATAGGGGTTGTGAGGAATTTTCAAAGCAAGATAGTAAGGCGAGGGATAATCTCTCTATCCACCACCATGTTGGATGTCGGCGTCGCACGCCAAAGAAAAATCTGGTTGAAAAAATATTTCACTAGAGGTCATGGTACTGGATTAGTTTTACAAATGGCCCCTTGGTTGCAATAGTTTTGCCAGTCTAATGAGCAGATTTACATGGCTTTGCTCAGAGAAAGTGCAGATCTGTCTGTTCATTTTAGTAGTGTGATTTTCGCCTCCAAACTAAAACCTCTCAGAAGACGACATAAAGGATATTTTAGGCTCCTAATTCTACTGTTGTGCAAGTGCCTTTATGTGCTTTGCACAAGAAGTGTTTCTTTGGAGAGTTTCTCCACAGTATTTCTTCTCTCCTTTTTATTGGCATGGTCCAAGCTCACCGTACCAAATTTTTAATCTAAATTTGTCATATAGATCATGCTCAATGAATAGAGCGTAGAAATCAAGAGAAAGGGAGGAAGAAAAAAAAAAAAAAAAAAAGAGACAGTGATTGCACTCAACGGAGCAAAGTGAAGGTGTTTTCTGGGCTCTCGGACCCATTTTATATCTTGAAAGAAGTTGTTACAAGTGAATGAAAGAGCGATGTCGAAATGGCTAGAAAGCCCAAATGACATGAGCCCCTTACATGAAAAAGGTCCTCCTATTTATTTCAGCTTCAAAGTGAGAAAGTTACATCCTTGCCTCTAGGAGTTATATGTTATTATTATCTTCATTGGTACATTTTCATGTATCTGGCATAGTTTCATATGTTTAACACCCTTTCGTATATCTGGTATATTTCTCATATGCCAGTCATCTTTTCGTATATCTAACACATTTTCATATGTAAGACATTGTCGTTGTTGGGTTCATCCGATGATATGGGCGGCTGGTTGGCTAGGGTGACCCGACCGAATGTGTTGGTTCGTTGGTCTCTGCTACTGTCAGGTCTCATTTAGATCCACACACACATTTTTAATTCAAACATACAATATACATTTGTTTGGATCCATTTCTTAACAAGATTTTTAATATCATTCAAAGATAAATATTCTCCATTAAACAAAACAACCACATTAGAAGATTATTGCATTTTGTCGAGAATCATTAGATTAACCATAATAAAATCATTTTGATAAATGTGTAATATTTTGATGAACTTGTCTTTGCTAAGTGTATTGAATAAGTAGTTTGGATTAAAAATTGCAACACACAAAAGCATTTCAATTGATAAATGCATTGAATGATATTGGTAGCGTGCATATCCCTTACGTAATAAAAACGACTAGCTCATGACCTGGTCTACCTATATCAGATCAAGATGGAATGAAAAAAAATGTCTTTTCACTTCAACTTTCATTGAATAAAGTATATGCTAAAATTTTTGACCCAATTTATGTGTGTTTTAGTTGTCTTAATAGTAAATTATGAGTACTTGAATTGAATCATCTATCATTGCATTAATCTTACAAATGCATTTTGGCCCATTTTATATATTTTTCTTGTAAGATATCTTGCTGAAATTTATAAATACATAATTTCTTTTTATAAGATAAAATCATAAGTACATAAATATAAAATTTATTTGTATAAGATAAAATCCTCTAAAATTAGTTTTGTCTTAAGTGAGCCGACAGTCTCCACATGTAATTTTTTTTTTTTTTCAATATAGCGAATTCTCTTCCTTTTTTGTGCTTTTTTTCTTGGATATTTTACATAATTTTTTTTTTGTTTTAATTAATTATTTATTTTATTGTTGACCGCTTCTATTCTATAACAAATGGTACTAGAACAATATTGTTTTATTTATGATGGCAATGAAGAAGTAAGATTTTCTATTATTAGATCACAATATTAAATTTTTACTTTGGCAAGTTATGATGTGCACAATGGAATTTAGATGATGTGATGTTAAGATTTGACAAGATGCCCTAATCTTAGATGTTGAAGAGCAAGCAATGCAAGGATAATAATATTTTATCTTAGATTCATCTTCATATGTTAAATCAAATTTTAAAGGATATTATAAAGGAGAAAATAGCCATTGAATTATAATTGAAATTAGAAAATGTTTGCATGATAAGAAGTCTCACTAATAAAATACATATGAAGTCTTGTATGCACTCCCATATGATAGCTTAAGTTGCCTCTCTAATAGATATGTTGACTACCTTTAAGTAAAATTTCTCTACTTTATTAGCCATCAAGGTTAGTATGATGAAAAAAATTGGCATTAATTCTGTTATGTTTAATATCACCATCATAATCATAATTTAGAAATACAATCTTATCTGATTGGGGGCACTTGTTCAAGATAAAATTTATGATGTCATATTTCTAAAGAGAAGAAAAAACAACTTATGGTTGAACTTGCTTCACATGGAGAAAGCTTTGTTATTAAAGATAAGGCTTAAAAAAATGAGTTCTCATGTTTAAAAAAAGGGTTCATTAAAATACAACCAAAATAATAAGATCTACAATTATTACATGAAGAAAGGGCATATAAAATATGCATATTACAAGCTATGCAAGAAGAATAAAGAAGTCACTCCTAATCAAAAGAAAAAAAAAAGGAAAAAAAAAAGAAAAAAAAAACAACCAGATTATTTTGGTGAACCCATGTGCTGTTAAAAAAGCTATTAGTAGTGATAATTTCTTAGGTATCTCTAATAGCGAAAGCTATTCTTGATCCTTGATTTATATGTGTCTCAATAGGGACTAATTTTCAACATATAATTGTTTGTTTAAAGGTATGATGTTAATGAAAATATTTCTCCTTTTAAGGTAATAGTAATCAGACATAAGATGTTTATTGAAATTATCATGACACATAACAAAATATGAGATATGTCCTTATATAAAAAAATTAATTTGTTTAAGTATTCTTATTTTTAAAGGATAAATAAACCTTAGTGGGTGGTTTTTTGAAACGACCACCATCGACTATCACTCGCAGGTCGTCGTTGAATACTATTAGCCACAACTTGCTCCTTGCAATTGAACGCTTAATGAGTCACAATGTGCAATGTAGAATCCCAACGTATGTTGCAGAACAATGAAACACTTGTCGGAGCAGTACATCATCAAGTATAATGTGTAACGACACACCCCAAAAAATGTGCAACAGAGCATCCCAAAATGTGGTGCAATAGTCTTCCTCACATATGGTGCAACGATGCACCCTGCATATGCTGTAAAGACACATCCCAATGATATTGTAACAACATAAACTACATATGGTGCAATGAAGCCTCTTGATGACGATGTAACAATACACCTAGAAGATGATGACTTTCTATAAACTCCTTAAGCTCCCAACTCTGACCTCAATGACATAAGGACGTCATCACTACTCACTACCATAACTTATACAATCCAGTTTGCTTACAGCTCCTGCAACTTCTAACTCCAACTTCTACGACCTATGGTTTCATCTTAACTAACCTCTACGACCTATATGAATAATATACAATCTACATGGCTTAGAGCTCATGAAGATTTTGGCTCCAGGAACCAACTTCTAAGGCCTACGAACGCCATCTTAGTTCACTATTATGACCTCTATGAACAATTACAGTTTATGTAGCTCACTGTTGTTATACCTCCTAACTTTGGCCCTTACAGCCTACGAACATCATCGTAGTTCAATACTATGACATATAAGACCAACTAAAACTTAGGTACTCACAACTTGTGTTGCCACCAACTCTTGTCCTTACAACCTACGAACATCATTGGCACTCACCACTTCAACTTATGTGACCAACTGCGACCTACATGACTCACATTACATGCAACTCCCAACTCAAATCCAATTGGCCTACGGACATTATTACAACTCTACTACGATTTACACGACCAACTGCGACTTACATTGGTCACAACTCGTGCAACTCTCGACTTCTCCCTTACAACCTACGAACGTCATCACAGCTCACCACTACGACTTACGTAACTAACCACAACCTGCACAACTTATAACTCGTGCAACTCCTAACCTATGTTTTTGTGGCTTATAAATATGAACAGCTCACCACTATGACATATACATTCAAGTGCTGCTACAACATTCAATTACAACATCTATGACTAATGTGTTACAATCATCGTCTATAACATTCATGTCATGTTATTGCCTTCACAACCATCAACTATGGCCATAGCAACACATTATAGCTATTATTACCAAACTAATTATGTATATCAACTTTGTAACTCCATTTTCTCTGATTCTGCAAAAGAGTTACAGTAAATTATTTCAACTGTGTTAGGCTTCTTATTTTCCTCTTTTTTCATGGATTTTCACATAATGGGTCAAGATGTCTCATGTTTACTTTCTTTAATTGCGCAAGTGTGTGTTAAATTTTCGTGCAAGGTTAATACGATAAATTCATTACTTTAGTACCACGAACATTCCAACACACATCAAATATTGTTTTTATTATTATTAATTAGTATTACTATTATCACTAACCCAACTACTCATCTATTCCTCCAAAACAACAACAACAACGAGCCTTTATCTTACTAATTGGGGTCCAATGCATGAATCTTTTTTTTTTCTCCATCATGTCTTATTGAGTGTCATATATTGATTTAATTCTAATAAATTAAGATCATTTTTATACAAAATTCCCATGTCGTCATCCAATGACAAAATACTCACAAATTGCTCTTCGTAGGGGTCTCAAATTTGGCTTTGCCTGTGGGGTTTAGGTTTGACCAAAATTATCTCGACTTGAAACTATTTGACCTGAACTCGACCTAATTATTAAATGAATCAAAAAATCCAACCCGAACTCACCCACTAACCCCGACTCGAATCTAACCACTAGAAATTGCTTAACATAAGACAAAACAACTATTGGATAATTAATTAATCTAAATAGTCTCTCATCTAGCTTTTACTTTTAGATTATCAAATATTCAAGGAAGTAAATACAAAATACAAGTTTTCAAAAAAAAATTACTTTTTTTTTTTGCAACAAATATGAGATTAATTATTCAAATATTAGCTATTTCTATGTTTAAATTTATTGAATTTATTCTTATGTGTGTGTATGTTTTATAATATAATTTTGATCACAAATTTAATTAATATTTGCATCTAATATATCATTATTATGTTATTTATACCATATTTAATTAATTTTATAATTATTATATTAACTGGTTCAATCCAAACTGAATCAATAAACCTTAACATTTCAATCTTTTAATGTAATGTCCCATCCAATTTTCTCAATTTTATTTTTTATCCATATTTTACTAAAACAATTTACACGCGTAAACATTCACATTTGTGACCGTTGTTGGCCCTTATTTTCTGGGCTTGGAGTCGTGGTATTCAACGTTCAAAAACATAATTATTTTTTTAACACGTACCCATAATATAACAAAAATTATGATTATTAATTTTGTAAATACCTAAAATTCAGGTTTTCTGCTATAGTTTCTAATAATCTGAGTGTGAGTGTAGGGCTGTAAACCCTAATGTTCGGCTCGTTTGAAATAACTCGTGTTTGAAATCTGCTCGTGAATAATGTGTTCGTGTTCGGCTCGATTTACATATTTGTGTTCGTGTTCGGCTCGAAATTGGCTTATTAAAATTAAATTGACAAAAAATGACGTAAATTGTCGGATTTGAACCTGGACCAAATATATACAAATTAATGCACTAATCATATTACCACATGAGATATCATAATTTTAATTTAGATATAAATATATATAATATATTATTATATAAATAGTTATATAAATTTTTTTTTTATTTCGAGTTACAACGAACAGAACACGAGCGAATAATGAGTTGTTCGTGATTGACTCGTGTATAATTCGAGCTTTAAAAACTTGTTTATATTCAGCTATTCGGCTTATTTACTTAACGAACGAGCAATTCACGAACAACAAGCTTTTTTGACAGCCTTATGTAAGTGTAACACTTATAGGTAGGAATATTAGCTTTGCAAATATATAAAATTTTAATGTTCTGCATGTTATTATCCCTAACCGCCATTGTAGAGCTGGGGTAATTTCGTAAATGAGACATCTATATATTGCTTCCGATGCCCCTAGGGTTACTCCTCAACAACCGCCGACCCTGAGCAGCAGCCAGAGAGACGAAACTCTTCAGCTGTTGTTCAACTCTGCAATCGCGGTGAGTTTTCTTCTTCTCTGGCATTATTTTCAACGCATATTGGGAAAGCAATTTCCAATCTCTACTTTTTTTTTTTCTTTTTTAATTTCAATTACCCGTTGAGTCCAAAAATTTAGGCAGATTTAGATTTATGATATTCTCCTGCTTGATTAACTTTAGATTTTTTATACTGCTGTCGAAAAATTCTCATGTTTTTTATGTTAGAGACGATCGATCGATTTGATTGTGTCCCAGTTTGTTAAATTTTATCCCAAAGTAACTGATTTAATTGTAATTTAGATGCGTTAGATTAAGATCAGCATGGGTGGAATGCTATACATGTTTGCGTTTATGTAATGTTGTGAATAAGTAAAGATAAATATAGATGCTGGGGAAAAAAAGGAATTTTGCTTATGAATGCGATGAAGAAACCCCTCTGGTACTTCTATGAATTAAATGGTGTTGGGTTGATTGTAAATTTGTTGTAAACAAAGTGTAGAATCAAAAGGACCAAAAAAAATCTTGCTTTGCTGTTTCGCTCTCTTTGTTATTACTATTGATTTCTTTTTTATTTGAGCGGTGCTCCCGTTGCTGAGCAAAATTGTTTATAGCCTTCACCCCATATAATTATTTATTTTTGGAATCACTGAAAGTGTGCATCATTCTTTTTCTTTGATGATACAGAATTGCCAAACAGATTTACAGGTTTAACTTTTTCTCAATGTTTTATGTGTGTTTTTCCATTTGAATGGTCTTGAGCTTTTAACGAGAAATTGTTTGTTTTCTGCGTTGATGCAAAGATTATTTTTTCAATATTCTATATTCTAATCTGTAATTGTTTGATTGCTTTTACAGCTTTATTTTTTCATGTTGTTAGTAGAAACCCTGGTTTTACAATTTGCATTTCTTAGATTTCTTCCAGTTTATATGGTTTTAATGAACACTTTTGTTATTAAAAGAATGGCTTTTATTGCAATTCTCGTAATTTACCAGCTTTATATATGTATCCTTGGCAATTGGCATGAGGGATTGACCTGTCTCTAGGAGGTCTTCTAATTTCTAGGTGATTTTGCTTGTTCTTTCCTAGTTTTGCTGACTTTCTATGCTTCATTTATTAGGGATTTATGCTCTGAAAGACTTCATCATTATTCTCGCTCTGTGCTTCCATTCTCTCCTTTTTGCCAGTTAAATTGTTGGGGCATTTGCATACATACCACACAATTCCTATGTATTCACATGTCTAACACCTAGAATCTTATATTTACATAACACTAATCCTTAACATCACATCAAAATATCACTACTATTAACTTTTTAAAACTACTAACTACACTTTCATGCATAGGTTCATGACACCAAAGTGTTATATGTATATATACTAAGCTTTAAGTGTTAGATATGTAAATACTATGTGGTATATAAGTAAATTTCCTTAAATTGTTTTCTTGTTTAGTACTTGTCCATTAATGGATTATTCTATGTAACTCTATTTTGAATATGCATCATCCTTTAGTCTCGAGCTCTGGCAGTACGATTGTTGTGAAGCAATTTGTTGATTGCAGTTTAAGAAGATAAGCTATGGGAAAGGAGAAGGTTCACATCAGCATTGTGGTTATCGGTCATGTTGATTCCGGAAAATCAACCACCACCGGTCACCTCATATACAAGCTTGGTGGTATTGATAAGCGAGTTATCGAGCGGTTCGAGAAGGAAGCGGCTGAGATGAACAAGAGGTCATTCAAGTATGCATGGGTGCTTGACAAACTCAAGGCCGAGCGCGAGCGTGGTATCACTATTGACATTGCCTTGTGGAAGTTCGAGACCACAAAATACTATTGTACTGTCATCGATGCTCCCGGCCATCGTGATTTTATCAAGAATATGATCACTGGAACTTCTCAGGCAGATTGTGCTGTGTTGATCATTGATTCCACTACTGGAGGTTTTGAAGCCGGAATTTCCAAGGATGGCCAGACACGTGAGCATGCCCTTCTTGCTTTCACCCTTGGTGTGAAGCAGATGATTTGCTGTTGCAACAAGGTAAACTTTTGTGCATATTTTTATCTACTTTTTTTAATTTCAGGTTTTAATTAGCTGACATGATGTGTATAATTTTAGATGGATGCCACCACGCCAAAGTACTCTAAGGCGAGGTATGATGAAATTGTGAAGGAGGTTTCGTCCTACTTGAAGAAGGTGGGTTACAATCCTGAGAAAATTCCCTTTGTGCCAATATCTGGATTTGAAGGCGACAATATGATTGAGAGATCTAGCAACCTTGACTGGTACAAGGGTCCAACTCTGCTTGAAGCCCTCGACTTGATTCAAGAACCGAAGCGTCCTTCAGACAAGCCCCTTCGTCTTCCTCTCCAGGATGTCTACAAGATTGGAGGCATTGGAACTGTTCCCGTGGGAAGAGTTGAGACGGGAATCCTCAAACCCGGAATTGTGGTGACATTTGGACCTACTGGCCTGACAACTGAAGTCAAGTCTGTTGAGATGCATCACGAGGCTCTTCAGGAAGCTCTTCCCGGGGACAATGTTGGCTTTAATGTTAAGAATGTTGCTGTTAAGGACTTGAAGCGTGGATTTGTGGCCTCAAACTCCAAGGATGATCCAGCAAAGGAAGCTGCAAATTTTACTTCGCAGGTCATCATTATGAATCATCCAGGCCAGATTGGCAATGGCTACGCTCCTGTTCTAGACTGTCACACCTCCCACATTGCTGTTAAGTTTTCTGAGATATTGACGAAGATTGACAGGCGCTCTGGAAAGGAGCTTGAGAAGGAGCCTAAGTTCCTGAAAAATGGGGATGCTGGATTTGTGAAGATGATTCCTACAAAGCCCATGGTTGTTGAGACATTTTCTGAGTATCCTCCGCTTGGGAGATTTGCTGTTAGGGACATGAGGCAGACTGTTGCTGTCGGAGTTATAAAGAGTGTGGAGAAGAAGGATCCAACTGGAGCCAAAGTTACCAAATCTGCTGTGAAGAAGAAATGAAGTGAGGACTGCTTCGTTTCAATTGTGTTCGAGTCATTTGTTGTTCGTGTCTGCAGGTTTTTAATTAATAAGTGTGATTTGGTCGACTTGGCATCTTGTGTTTGGATGCAGAACTGGGTGCTTGACCGGAGGTGGCGCTGAAAAATTTATTTTGCTTGTTTTATGTTTAATTTATTTTGCATTGTTAAAGGTCTTTGAGTCTGTTGTTGAAGACATTGTGTCGGATTTTTCTTTTCCATGGTTATTTCTGAAGTGCAATTTGAACTAATATGATGTTTGCGAAGCTTGGATTGGTTTACAGCCTAAATGTGCTCTTCAACTTGTTTTCCTTTGTGAGTGTTTTTTAATTAACTAATCACAGGCTCATTTTTCATTAGCAGGATATAATTTTTTATTTATTTGGCCTATATGATGCAATCTTTTTTACCTTTAGGTACAACTTTGGAGAAGGGGCTGTTGCTTTTTCTCGCTGAATTTTAAATATTACGTGCAGCTGACTGCATGTCCGGACAATGGTCCGAGTTCGGGCGTTGTGTCTTGCACGGCAGCCCATCTGGATCTTTGATGGTGTCTAACACGGCAGCGCCTCTGGACCTTTGTCCGGAAGTGCAGTCAATATTTTCTTCGATTCACGACCCTTGTTGTAAATTCTCTTGAGTGATTGTTCCTGGTGNTAGCAGGATATAATTTTTTATTTATTTGGCCTATATGATGCAATCTTTTTTACCTTTAGGTACAACTTTGGAAAAGGGGCTGTTGCTTTTTCTCGCTGAATTTTAAATATTACGTACAGCGGATTGCATGTCTGGACAATGGTCTGGGTTCGGCCACGCGTTGTGTAAGTTGCATGGCAGCCCATCTGGATCTTTGATGGTGTCTCACACGGCAGCCACTGGACCTTTGTCCGGAAGTGCAGTTAATATTTTCTCCAATTCAGGACCCTTGTTGTAAATTCTCTTGAGAGATGGTTCCTGGTAATGCAGGGTTCTCCAGAATTGGCTAATTTCATTATTATCTCCTCTTTTTATTGCAACCTTTGTTTTTTGCTTCAGCCCAGTTTTCTTTATTTTTTATTTTGATGTTTGTCTTCTCTGTGATTGTATTTTTTTATTTTTTCATTGTAATTTGACCCTGCTGTAACTTTGTTCTTCTGCAATGGGAATTTAGGCTATGCCCTCACTTTTTCTATTTGTATACTTTTCCGTTCTGATGATTATTTTTGGCCTATATGACCTATTGAGGGTCAATCTTATTGCCATATTTGATCTTCTTATTTGTTGATATTGTATGTATTGCTGTTAAATGGTGGCTTTACCTTGACATTATGAGATAAAAAAAGGAAAATAATATACATACCAGCTAAATTCTGTCTTTACACCTCTAACATCTAAAGTTTGCCTTTTACATGTATGGAGTTTGCCTTTTACATATATGTAGCTTTACCTATACATGAAAAGTGCTTCAACTTTTAAAATTTAAACATTTTATACATGAAAAGTGCTTCAACTTTTAAAATTTAAACATTTTATATTTTTGGTTTGATATGAAAGATTTTGGTGATATGAATGTAAGTAAATTTTAGATATTAGATGTGTAAACACATAGAAATTGGGTGATATCCCATGTAAATGCCTAAAAAAAAATGCCAAAATAAAAAACAAATGGGCATCAATATCATGAAAATTTAATGATTTATCTAAAGATTTGTTGGTTTGAGTAGTCATTTTAAAAATAATGAATAATTATTATATATTATTTATTATGATATATTATTGATATATCATCAATAAATTTTCATAATTTGATTATAATGAATCTTAGAGTATTTTATGAAAAAGAAATCTTCAAATTGAAATTAAAATCATCTAGTATTTGATTTCAAAAAACTCAGCAATCTAATTGGTTGGGCTAAGCAAACTCAATGACACTAAAATTGGTCAAATTTGATTCAAATTCAACATGAATTAAAGCTTTTTTTGGAGGTTTTCAATGCATAATTTGAAGGTCAAATAGATTCCAAATTAGACAAACTATTAGACAAAACTAGCATCTTGACATGACGAATCCAATGTGCCTATGATCACTAAATTATGACATCATTAAAGCACTCATGTATCCATAAAAGATCGCCTCATCTGGGAACATTTCCAGGACGTCTAATAGAGTAGTCTGGATTCATTCCTTATTTTTGAGGAGACTTCTCACCAACTCTATAAATTGAGTCCTACCCCTCTCTTGAGAGGGAACTAAGATCTTAAACCCAAGGAAGCCCAAGACTTGGAGAAGGAGTTGAGGTATTAGTGTTCCACGCTAAAGGTCCAGTTAATGTCACTCACTCCCGCAGCCACTGGCCACTGTCGGCAAACACTCACCGGCCACCATCGACCATCATGGACCATTTTCAGGCACCCTCTACTCATTGCAATAAAGCCTTCTGCGAAATTACGACGTGAACTGCATAATCTCAGCGTACGTTACGGTGTAACGAAGCACAATGTAAAGCAATGACCAGCATTGCAGAGTAACACAACATCCTACAAAGAAACAATTTCCAAAGACAATGTAAGAACATATCTTGAATAAGTTACAATGACACAACTCGCATGTGGTGCGACAAGACCTCCCAAAGAAAGATGTAATAATACACTCCACAATAACTGCTTATAATAGTCATACTCAGGATACATTTATTTTTTCCGGATTTTTGAAGCTCTCCTTGTAGCTCGCCATTATGACCAACATGTCTATGTGGTCCACAATTCATACAGCTCTCAACTCTAAATTTTATGGCATATGGACATTATCTCAACTCATGCAGCTCCCAACTCATGTCTTTATAGCCTACAAATGGTATTACAGCTCCACGCCATAGGTTTTGTGACCAACTACAACCTACGTTTCCACAACTCATACAACTCCTAACTCTAGCATCTACGACCTATGGACGTTAACTCATGTGGCTTCCAACTCCGGCCTATGCGGACTACAAACGTAATCATAATTAATGCGGTTATCAACTCCGGCTTTTGCGGTCTGCAATTGTCATCACAACACTTAGAGCTCCCAAACCCGGGTGTGGCTTACAGCTGTTATCACAACTCACTAATATTGCATACATGACCAACTACGATCTATGTGGTCTACAGCCCATGCAGCTCCCAACTCGAGACTCTAATGCTTACTAACGTTATCACCGCTCATGCAACTTCCAAATCTACCTTTATGGCCCATGAATATTATCACAGTTCATGTAACTCTCAACTCTGACCTCTATGCCCTATAAACGTTATTATAGCTCACAAGTATGTCTTATGTGACCAATTATGACCTACGTGACTCACAACACCAAAAGCTCTCTATTACGACCTCTGTGGTCAATCAAGAATATTGAAGCAACCATTTATGACCCTACATAACTAACTACTTTCATGTCTTTCAACTACAGTCTTTCAGTCTTTATGACAAACTAGTACTACAGACGTTATCTACATTATTCATGGCGGACTACTACCTCAATAACAATCGACTATTGTCTTTGTGACCCGTTATAGTTACAATTGTTGAAATACTATTGTATATCAACTTTGTATTTCCATATTCCCTAAATCAGAAGAACAGAGAGCAGATATATTCACCATTGCATATTTAATTATTTCAATTGGGCTTGACCTTGTGGTTTGTTCTCTTTTTCAGGTGTTTTCACGTAAAAATCATGGTATCTCCTTCTGTTCAGTTCTCTTTTAACTGAGTGTGCGTTGGATTTTCGTACAACGCTAAGACACTAAAAAATTACTCTACAACTCCGACACACATTAATTATTAATAAATAGTTAGAAGTATTATCAATAGTGTGATCTAGATTATTTAAATGTTAAAATATAAGTTTTAGGAACATAAATATGAGGTGCTTGCCAGACATAAATAAAACAAGGAGCATAATTAGATTATGTTCAGGGCGAACAATTGCCAATCATGACATTTGCAATTTCGTTATATAAATAATAAAATTTAATATTTTTCAATGTGATTTATAAAATTAATTGATTTTGCTTGCCCCCGTTATATTTTTTGCCCAATGCTTCAAATAGTATAGACTTTTTATAATTTTGCCCCCCTAAAAATAATGCTGCAAAATGCCAAGAAAGAGCGTTTGTTACATGCTGGCCTGTTCAGATCAAGAAATATGAAAGGGTATTAAAACATTTGGTATTTCAATTGAAAACATTGGGAATTGAATTTCATCTAAAAACTAAAGAATTTATACTTTTAACTAAGTAAAATGTTTCAAGTCTGAATGTGCAGCGATCAGTTTTCTGACAGAATAAATTTTAAGAGTTTACATTAATTATTGAAATACAATTNAATTTCATCTAAAAACTAAAGAATTTATACTTTTAACTAAGTAAAATGTTTCAAGTCTGAATGTGCAGCGATAAGATTTCTGACAGAATAAATTTTAAGAGTTTACATTAATTATTGAAATACAATTTTTTCTTAATTGATGTAACAAATTTTAATTGGTGCACAGGCTATAAATGATAATATTGAGGAACCCTAAGTACAAGTTTATGAATTGAAATATCAGAAACATCAGACCTATCACGAGCTGATCAGATAAAGTAGAACCGTGTCTCATGAGTTTGTTTTATTAGACTAAAATGATCGATTATGGACTGTCCACGTGAACCGCACCTCACAATTAGGACAGCTCAGCGTAGTTTAGCAGCTTCCTCTTTACCGAACAAAAGAATACTATCTATAGGAAGATTTACATGCGTACCATTTAATTTTTACCTTATATATATGTATGGCAATATGCATTTCACAATTTTTTTTAAGTTAAAATAATAATAAATTTTATCTGACATAAAGAGTGGGTGCAGAGCTGGAACCATCTCTTTTTTTAGAGAAAAAATTGCGCATGTAAGACTATATAGTGCTGCGTACGTCAGATAGGTTACAGAGAGGGTATTGAGAGTTATATATGCGTTATACCCTCTGTAACCTCTCTGTAATATACATGTAACTTGTAAATCATATATTTGTAAGTTGCATGTATGTTACATGGAGGTTATAAGGAGCATAACGCAGATATGAACCCCAAAACCCTCCCTGTAACCTACATGACTTACATAACGTTGGGTCTTAAGTACGCAAAATTTTCTCCTTTTTTCAGGGAGGTAAATTGTCCCCCTAAACCCACTGTGAGAAGGGTTAGGGTAGCAAAAGAGATTGTAATATTTCAAGAGAGACAAAATAATATTTTAGGAGGGCAAAAGACCAAATTACCCTCATATATAAGTAAAAATCTAAATTTATGGGGGACCAATTGCTCCCCCAGACCCAGCCAAGGTCTACTACTGAGTGGGTGGTATGTACACAAAAAATAAAGTTTAGGTGTTTAATATTTAATTGCATAAGAATTGGGTGGTGTGTTATAAATGCCCCATATCTATATTAGGAAAAGATATTACCTCAGGAATACTGATGCATCAGTATTCCAATGATGGGGTGTCACGTGGCGTCCACGATAGGACCATTGCATACGTGGCACCCCACCATTGGAGTACTGATGCATCAGTACCCCTGAGGTAATATTTTTTTCCTATATTAGGCTCTCTTGTCCCGCTTTGCTAAACTAGTGTGGGTCCTCTCACCACCCGTACATCCAGTTTGGTGTAAAATTATGAGTTAAAATTGTCTTTGGTCAGATCGAAAGTCCTTCTAATGCCCTGAACCTACCCCTGTTAGTATTTTATTCTCACCTCCAGGTGAGCATAACTCGATTGCCTTTAGCAATTGGGTGGAAAATTAGCGACCGACGATTAGGGAAAAAAATTGTGTACATATTACGTACGCAGTGCTGCGTATATAATGAAAGTTATATGAGTGTTATATCAGTACTATATTCACGTTATATTCTTTGTAATTTCCATGTAACTCTATATAACTTACATGCAACCTACCTGAACTTACAAATAAGTTTCGCGCTTCTATTTTCACATATATGTAGTTTACATGTAGATTACATGAAAGTTATATGGAGGTTAAAAGAGATATAACACGAATATAATGCAGATATAATGCTCATATAAACTCCATTATGCACACAAGGCTTCTTATGTTTTACCTACGCAATTTTTTTCCGGCGACTAGCTGCTGTGGCTCAACCCACAACCGACGCATAACCAGGACTTAATTATATAGATGAGCCGAATAAGATTTGCGGTTGTTTCTGATTTATCCCCCAATTTAATTTCGTGATGAAAGAGCAAATCTGTCATCTTTGACAATTACGAACCCCAACTCAAAGTCAAAAAGTTGTTCCTCCCCTTCTTTTAACTGCCCCACCTACATCCCGAAATCACGATCTTTCCTTTGCTCACTCCCTCCCTCCCTCTTCTCCTTTCTCTTGCCCTTCATGCATTAGCCCCGAAACCAAACCAAAGATCGTTTTTGAGGAAGCCATGAGAACAGTAACAGACACCATTCTCCTCCTCCTCCTCCTCCTCCTGCTCCTCCCCACTTCCATCCTCTCATCAATCTCTCCATTCTCCTGTGATGCTTCCNCTGGAAAATTAGCGGCCGGCGACTAGCGGCTGTGGCTCAACCGACAACCGACACATAGATGAGCCGAATAAGATTTGAGTTTGTCACTGATTTATCCCCCAATTTAATTTCGTGGTGAAAGAGCAAATCTGTCATCTTTGACAATTACGAACCCAACTCAAAGTCAATAAGTTGTTCCTTCCCTTCTTTTAACTGCCCCACCTACATCCCGAAATCACGTTCTTTCCTTTGCTCACTCGCTCCCTCTTCTCCATTCTCTTGCCCTTCATGCAGTAGCCCCGAAACCAAACCAAAGATCAAGTTTTTGAGGAAGCCATGAGAACAGTAACAGACACCATTCTCTTCCTCCTCGTCCTCCTCCTCCTCCTCCTCCTCCTCCCCACTTCCATCCTCTCATCAATCTCTCCATTCTCCTGTGATGCTTCAAATCCTTCCACAAAACATTACCCATTTTGTAACGTGAACTTGCCTACAGAGCGGAGGGTTGATGATCTCATCGCCCGCCTTACCCTTGCGGAAAAGATCTCCCAGCTCGTCGACAGAGCTCCTCCCATTCCCCGCCTTGGCTTGCCGGGCTACAAGTGGTGGTCCGAAGCTCTTCATGGCGTCTCTGATGCAGGGCGAGGCATCCACTACAATGGCTCCATTTCGTCCGGCACCAGCTTCCCTCAGGTCATTCTTACTGCGGCTTCATTTAACCCCTTGCTTTGGTACCGAATTGGTGAGGTAAATCTTTTCATTACAGCTGAAGCAATTTTTTGCAACCGCCAAGTATATGTTTTGCAATGTTTCTTTCATTTTGGAATGTTCTTTGAAGGCTATTGGAACCGAAGCTCGAGCGTTGTACAATGCCGGGCAGGCAGAAGGGCTAACATTTTGGGCACCAAACATTAATATTTTCAGAGATCCGAGATGGGGCAGAGGCCAAGAAACTCCAGGGGAGGACCCATTAATGGCGAGCAAGTATGCCGTCTCCTATGTCAGAGGAGTGCAGGGTTATTCCTACGGAGGAGAAANGAAGGCTATTGGAACCGAAGCTCGAGCGTTGTACAATGCCGGGCAGGCAGAAGGGCTAACATTTTGGGCACCGAACATTAATATTTTCAGAGATCCGAGATGGGGAAGAGGCCAAGAAACTCCAGGGGAGGACCCATTAATGGCGAGCAAGTATGCTGTCTCTTATGTCAGAGGAGTGCAGGGTTATTCTTACGGAGGAGAAGGTGGAGCAGGGCTCAAGGCTTCAGCTTGCTGCAAGCATTTTACTGCTTATGATCTCGACCGTTGGAACGGAGTTCTTCGGTACTCATTCAATGCAAAGGTAACTACCAAACCTTTTTATNAAGTGGAGCAGGGCTCAAGGCTTCAGCTTGCTGCAAGCATTTTACTGCTTATGATCTCGACCGTTGGAACGGTGTTCTTCGGTACTCATTCAATGCAAAGGTAATTACCAAACCTTTCTTTTTTTTACCTTGAGTTTTTATTTTTCAATTAAGGAAAAGAGCTGTTTGTGGCTACAGATTTCAGTTCAGGATCTGGAGGATACTTTTCAGCCTCCTTTCAAGAGCTGTGTGGAACAAGGACATGCCTCTGGAATTATGTGCTCATATAATCAAGTTAATGGCGTTCCAACCTGTGCCGATTACAATCTTCTAACAAAAACAGCAAGAGGATTGTGGGGTTTTCATGGGTGAGATACTAAAAACAGCTGTGGTTGTTGTCTTCATGCTTTATTTAGATCTTAAATCTATGCGTCTGTTTAACATCACCATATTTCAGTATAGATGATCATTTATAAAGTAGAATTTTCTCAAATAAGGCCACACGCATAAAAAACAAGTCAAGTTGCAACCATTTGTTATAATCATGGCTTCCTTATAAGCCACCCTCTAATAGTTGTGCGTTACATCATAACCTAGTTTAGTTTAGTAGAACTGAGAGGTTCGGTTGTTTTACATGAACAATTTACTTCAGCCAATGTGCCTTTTATCAGTAAAAATGTAAAATGTATAAAAATTATGTATCGACAACTATTCGTCTTTGGTTATGCACAGTTACATCACTTCGGATTGCGATGCGGTCTCGGTCATTTACACAAGCCAGAAATATACCAAGACCCCAGAAGATGCAGTAGCTATCACCCTCAAAGCTGGTAAACAATGCAAACATTAAGACAACATTTTATTTATATAGCAAAAACATGAGTTTATATTGATACTCTATCATCTCATGTCCTTTCAGGAATGGATGTGAATTGTGGAGAATATGTGCGGAAGTACGCCTACTCTGCAATTAAACAAGGAAATTTATCAGAATATGACATCAACAGAGGGCTTCACAACCTTTTCTCCATAAGAATGCGTCTTGGGCTTTTTAATGGAAGTCCCAACCACCTTCTTTACGGCAGCATTGCTTCAAAACAGGTCTGTTCTGATGCTCATCAGAACCTGGCTCTTGAAGCAGCCCGAGATGGCATTGTTCTTCTGAAAAACTTGAAAAAAATCCTTCCTTTGTCCAAATCGAAGGTTTCTTCACTTGCTGTGATTGGTCCAAATGCAAACCGTGCTTCAGTTCTGCTAGGAAACTATAACGGACCACCATGCAAATCAAACACTCCTCTTCAGGTACTGCAGAACTACGTGAAGAACACGAGATTTTTGGCTGGCTGTGACACTGTTATCTGTAACACAAGCCATATTGATGAGGCAGTAAAGCTGGCCAGATCAGTGGACTATGTGATATTGTTCATGGGGTTGGATCTGACTGTGGAGAAGGAAGATTTAGATAGAGACGATTTGGTGCTTCCTGGGATGCAGAAAGAACTTATTACTAGTGTGGTAAGAGTTGTGAAGAGGCCGGTGATATTGGTTTTGCTTTGTGGTGGTCCTGTTGATGTTTCGTTTGTAAAAGATGAAGAGAATATTGGGGGTGTTCTGTGGGGAGGATATCCTGGAGAAGCTGGTGGATTGGCTATTGCAGAGGTTATCTTTGGCGAGCACAATCCAGGTGAAGTATATTGCTCTTTTTGCTAATTTGTTTTGGGTTTTCAATGCAGCACAGCACTTTTTTAAAAGATGAATGAGAAATTCATTTCTGGTATAGGTATATGTCACTTTTTAAAATAAATTAAGTAATGCAACGCTAACCAACACACTTCTCAAAAAATTATTGATTTGCTGGCATGCCTATCATATATTTACTTTGCTTTGAATTCTCCAAAAAAGTTGTACAGATCACTTTTTTCCATTCAAAACCAGCATATCCAACGGCTTGATCATGCTTTCATGATTTAAAACTACAGGAGGAAGACTTCCGCTCACATGGTACCCACAAGATTTCACCAAAGTTCCCATGACTGACATGAGAATGAGAGCAGACCCAGGTTCAGGGTACCCAGGAAGAACCTACCGCTTCTACACTGGCAAGCCAGTCTTCAAATTCGGCCATGGACTCGGCTACTCCACCTTCTCCTACAAATTCAAATCCACACCCAAAATCCTACTTCTCAACAAATCAGCCACTGCTCTTCAATCCAGCAACAACAACTCAGCCATAACCGGCTATGACGTTTCGAAGATGAGCACATCAGAATGTGAGCTGCTGAAGCTCTCTGCCATAGTGGGAGTGGAGAACCATGGTCCCATGGATGGAAAGCACTCTGTACTGCTGTTTTTGCGCAGGCCAAGCTTGGCAGGAGGCAGGGCAAGGAAACAACTAGTTGGATTTGAAAGTTTAAGCTTGAAGACGGGGGAGACTGCTCATGTTGAATTTGTGTTGAAGCCATGCGAGGATTTTGTGCATGTTGAGGAAGATGGAAGGAAGTTGGTGGATTTGGGGTCTCATTTCTTGATGGTGGGGAAAGAGAAGCTTGAGTTCAGCGTCGTTGCTTGAATTTGTGAGGTGGAGCAGCAAGAATTCGAGAGCTTTGAGCCGCCAAGAATCGGAGATCATAAATTTGTAAATCATGGATTTCATCTTCGGGTTTTAATAAGTGGATGGATGTTTTAGACTGATTGATAAGTATGCTACAAATTCGGTATGAATGAATGGTTTTTAAAGATAGAATTTTAATTAGAATTTTATAGAGTGATTGTTTACGGATTTTCTCCTTGAGTTAATNTGTTTTAGACTGATTGATAAGTATGCTACAAATTCGGTATGAATGAATGGTTTTTAAAGATAGAATTTTAATCAGAATTTTATAGAGTAATTGTTTCCGGATTTTCTCCTTGAGTTGACCAATCAATACTCGAGGGAAAAGTACTAATACGCTGGTCCTGGCTTCAGCACTCGACATATGAAAATTCATCTATTTCTATTTACAATTAAGAAAGGGTTATCACTGCAATGTTGATTGCGTAATATAAAATGATTTCCAAGCCAATAAATGAATTATTAAAAAATATTCGCATCACGATCTCCGAAGACAAAAATCAGTAAAAATTGCTGGCATTTGGTCAAAGCAACATAACATTTACATTAAAACACAGTATTTAAAAAACACGTGATAATTTGTTTATATGTAAGACAATACAAAAAGAAAAAGTCAAATATAAGAATTGAAAATTTTGTAAAGACTATTGATAGATTTTGATGCATGTTAAAAGATTCATGGCGGTAGAATAACAAATTATCATCTTAGCGTTGTATGAGGATCCAACACAAACTTAGATGAAAGAAGATAGCCAATTGGGTCATCATAAGTTTTGATGTGAAAAATCTGGAAAGTAAAAAAATCACGGGATATTGCCTAATTGAAATATTGCACTATGAGTTGGTGACTATATGTACAACCTCTTATCTCATAAGCGTAAAGGGATTAAACAGTTTCTCGGGTTACAATGTCGGTGCACAAAAGAACTTGTTGCCCTACGGCAGGGAGCGGTCGCAGAGGGAAATTAACGCTGGAGCTTCAATGCACTGTCTCAGCATGAAGTTCGGGATGATGCGCCGCTTCATAGGTTGTTACGTGGTTATGTGGTGTTGGTGGTTGAGTTGCACGATGTTTCGCCGTAAGGAGCAGACAACGGTCGATGACGGTCACGGTAGTCGATGGGCAGTAGTCGGAGTTGGTCGTAGGTGGCGGGAGTCGACGACTACTAGAGTTGGCCAACAAAGGCTGTCAGAGGTGGAGTTGATCATTTGACACGAATCTTGAGGCATAACATTAATCTCGAGACAATTTTTTGAGTAGTAAACATTCAAATTTTAATCATAATTCACAAAATTCTAATTTTAACAAACTTATATAGTGAAACTGGTCAGCTCAATGAGACGGTCCCAACGGTACCAAAATTATCCAATCTGTATCAAATCAAGCCCGGATCAAGCCAAGAAACAATTTTCAAGAGCTTTTCGAGCATAACTGGATGATCAAACAAATTTCAATTCTAACATGTTTATATTCGAATCGAGCATCTCTGCAAGACAAATTCAACAAGCACAAGATTGCTCAATTATAATATCATTAATACATCTAATGCTCATCGAATGCGATCTGATTGAAGAAATCTATCTGAAATGTCAGATTATAGTGGTATGAATTCATTTCTTATTTGCAACCTGATCTCTATAAATAGAGCCCTATCCCTCTTCTGAAAGGAGGGAGGGACCTGAAGCCAAAAGAAGTGTGAAGCTTGGAAGAGGAGCTGGAGTCCAGTATCACTCAGGCGAATGCCTCTCACTCAAGCAGTCGTTGCTGCTATTCCAGCTAACGCCGCTGCCTCCAACCAATTCTGTCCGCCGCCACTTCCAGTCAACTTTGGTCATGACCAATTCCAACCATCTGTGCATTCGGCTAGCTCCAATTATTTCTGTCGGCCAACTCCGATGACTAACGTCTACCGACCACCGTTGACCATCATCGGTTGCCACTCACTCTTTGCAGTGAAGTCTCTTGTGAAGTCACAATGTGCACAACAAAATCCCATAGTACATTGTAGAACGGTGAAGCACCTCACAGACGGTGTCCCAACAATTTTTATATGGTGTAATGACGCCTCTGATGGCGGCATAAAAATCCACCTCAGATATGGTGTAATGACAAACTGAAAACAGTGTACAATGAGTCCTAGATACGGTTTAAATACGCCTCATGAAAATGGTGCAACAAATACGGTGCAACAACACACCCCGATGATGATAAAATAAAGCAACTCGGATACGGTGTAATCATGCCTCCCGAAGATGGTGTAATAACACAACCCAGGTACGATACAATGATACACCCTAATGACGGTGAAATAACACCCCCAAATGTGGTGCAACGACACCTCCCACATATGGTGCAACGACACCTCCCAAATATGGTGTAACAACACAACCCAAATATAGTGCAACGACACTCCCCTTGTATGGCGCAACGACACACCCTAATGACATTGCAGAATGGTGTAGCATCTCACAAACGGTACAACAATGTACCTAAGATATAGTGTAATGACGCCCCTAAGTATATAATAATGAATCTTAGAGACGATGCAACGACGCACCCCGATGATGGTGTAATAATGCATCCCGGATACGATATAATGAGACCTCCTAAAAATAACGTAACAATGCACCCCAGATATTATGCAACAACACACGTCGATGATGCTGAAACAACACACCCAGAATATGGTGTAAGGAAACCTCCCAAAGTTGGTGTAACAGCAAACCTTATAGACGGTGAAATGACACTCTCCGATGGCGGTATAATAACACACCTACATACGGATACAGTGCAATGACACCTCCTGAAAAGGGCTTAGCAATGCATTTTGAAAGATAGTGTAACAACACACCTCAAATATAGTGAGACGACACACCCCAATGACGGTGTAAGAACACACCACACATACAGTGCAACGACACTTTCCGAGGATGATATAACAATACACCCTGAAGATAGTGACTTTCTCCAGACTTTTAAAGCTCCTTCTTTGCAGCTCTCGACTCTGACCTCCATGGCTTACAGACGTCATCATAGCTCTCCACTACGACCTACGTGATTTACTGTTCGAGCAACTCTCAAATTTGTCCCTTGCGGCTTACGGATGTCAACACAACTCATCACTACAACCTACATGACCAACTATGATCTTTGTGACCACAATTTGTGCAGCTCTTGACTCCGGATTCTGCCGCTTATGAACGTCATCACAACTATCCACAACAATCTATGTGACCAATTTAGTTATACGTGACTTAGCGTTCATGCAACGCCCAACTCATACCTCTACGACATACATACGTTACCTGAGCTCCTAGCTATGACTTATATGACCAACTACACCTTATGTTGCCCATAGCTCACACAACCCCCAATATCGGGCTCTACTACCCACCAACATTAGCGCAACTCGCCACTACCTATATGATCAACTACGGCTTACGTGGCCCTCACAACTCCTACAACTTCTTACTACATCTTTTGTGATCAACCAACACTTATGAGACAACCATTTTCTCCTCACACAACCAACTACTATCATGACTTTCAACTACAATCTATATGACAAGCTGAAGTCATGACCACCATCTACAACATTCATGAAGGATTACTGTCTCGATTGCAATTGACTACATTCCTTGCAACCCACTATCATCAAGAACTACATTTATTACAAATAAATTATAATTATTATTGATGAACTACTGTTGCACACTTATAATGATAATATTTTTAACTACATTTTTTTCTAATTTAGAAAAAGAGTAGACTGATGTATTAAATTATTTCAATTGTGCCAGACTCCATGATGTTTTTTTCTTTCCAAAATTTCACATAAAAATTGAGGTGTGCCATCATACTTACTTGTCTTTAATTACCTAATTATGTTTTAGTTTTTCATTCAATGCTAAAATACTAGTTTATTATTTAACGGCTGAAGACNACTAAAACAATTTACACGCGTATATATTCACATTTGTGAATATTGTTGGCCTTTATTTTGTGGGCTTGGAGTTCAACCGTTCAAAAACACAATTATTTTTCTAACACGCACCTGTAATATAACAAAAATTATAATTATTAGTATTGTAAATACCTAAAATTTAGGTTTTCTGTCTATAGTTTCTAATAATTGGAATGTGAGTGTAGGGCTGTAAACGGTCGTGTTCGGTTCGTTTGAAATAACCCGTGTTTGAAATCAGCTCATGAACAGTATATTCGTGTTCGACTCGAAATTGACTTGTTAAAATTAAATTGATAAAAATAGACGTAAAGTGTGGAATTTTAACATGGACCAAATGTATACAAAATAATGCACTAACCATATTATAACATGAGATGTCATGATTTTAATTTAGATATAAATATATATAATATATTATTATATAAATAGTTATATAGTTTTTTTTTTATTATTTCGAGTTAAAACGAACAGAACACGAGCGAACAAAGTGTTGTTTGTGTTCGGCTCGTGTATAATTAGAGCTTTAAAAATTTGTTCATGTTCGGCTCGTTTACTTAACGAATGAACAGTTCGCGAACAACAAGCTTTTTTTTTTGACACTTATAGATAGGAATATTAGTTTGCAAATATATAAAATTTTTATGTTCTGCATGTTATTATCCCTAACCGCCATTGAAGAGCTGGGGTAATTTCGTAAATGAGACATCTATATATTGCTTCCGATGCCCCTAGGGTTCCTCCTTAGCAACCGCCGACCCTGAGCAGCTGCCAGAGAGAAGAAATTCTTCAGCTGTTGTTCAACTCTGCAATCGCGGTGAGTTTTCTTCTTCTCTGGCATTATTTTCAACGCATATTGGGAAATCAATTTCCAATCTCTAGTTTTTTTGTTTCTTTTTTAATTTCAATTACCCGTTGAGTCTAAAAATTTAGGCAGATTTAGATTTATGATATTCTCCTGCTTGATTAACTTTAGATTTTTTATACTGCTGTCTGTTGAAAAATTCTCATGTTTTTTATGTTAGAGACGATCGATCGATTTGATCGTGTCCCAGTTTGTTAAATTTTATCCCAAAGTAACTGATTTACTTGTAATTTAGATGCGTTAGATTAAGATCAGCATGGGTGGAATGCTATACATGTTTGCGTTTATGTAATGTTGTGAATAAGTAAAGATGAATGTAGATGCTGGGGAAAAAAAAAGATTTTTGCTTATGAATGCGATGCAGAAACCCCTCTGGTATTTCTATGAATTAAATGGTGTTGGGTTGATTGTAAATTTGTTGTAAACAAAGTGTAGAATCTAAAGGACCAAAAAGAAACTTTTTTTTGCTGTTTCGCTCTCTTTGTTATTACTCTTGATTTCTTTTTTATTTGAGTGGTGCTTCCGTTGCTGAGCAAAATAGTTTATAGCTTTCACCCCATATAATTATTTATTTTTGGAATCACTGAAACTGTGCATCATTCTTTTTGTTTGATGATACAGAATTGCCAAACAGATTTACAGGTTTAACTTTTTCTCAATGTTTTATGTGTGTTTTTCCATTTGAATGGTCTTGAGCTTTTAAGGAAAAATTGTTTGTTTTCTGCGTTGATGCAAAGATTATTTTTTCAATATTCTATTTTCTAATCTGTAATTGTTTGATTGCTTTTACAGCTTTATTTTTTCATGTTGTTAGTAGAAACCCTGGTTTTACAATTTGCATTTCTTAGATTTCTTCCGGTTTATATGGTTTTAATGAACACTTTTGTTATTAAAAGAATGGCTTTTATTGCAATTTACCAGCTTTATAAAGCTGGTAAATTAGGAGAATTGCAATAAAAGCCATTCTTTTAATAACAAAAGTGTTCATTAAAACCATATAAACCGGAAGAAATCTAAGAAATGCAAATTGTAAAACCAGGGTTTCTACTAACAACATGAAAAAATAAAGCTGTAAAAGCAATCAAACAATTACAGATTAGAAAATAGAATATTGAAAAAATAATCTTTGCATCAACGCAGAAAACAAACAATTT
>JXCR01091020.1:232701-248603 GCA_002079205.1 Phalaenopsis hybrid cultivar | reverse complement strand
TGTATCCACAAAAGATCGCCCATTGGGGAATATTTCCAGGACGTCTGCTGGAGTAGTCTGGATTCATTCCTTATATTTTTAGGAGACTTCTCACAAACTCTATAAATTGAGTCCTACCCCTCTTGAGAGGGAACCAAGATCTTAAACCTAAGGAAGCCGAGACTTGCAGCAGAAGGAGATGAGGTATTAGTGTTCCACGCTAAAGGTCTAGTTAATGCCACTCACTCCCGCAGCCACTGACCACTGTTGGCAAACACTCACCGACCACCATCGACCATCATGGACCATTTTCGGGCACCCTCTACTCATTGCAATAAAGCCTTCTGCGGAATTACGACGTGAACTGCAGAATCTCAGCGTACGTTACGGTGTAATGAAGCACAATGTAAAGCAATGACCAACATTGCAGAGTAACACAACATCCTACAAAAAAACAATTTCCAAAGACAATGTAACAACATATCTTGAATAAGTTGCAATGACACAATTCGCATGTGGCGCGACAAGACCTCCCAAAGAAAGATGCAATAATACACTCTACAATAGCTGCTTATAATAGTCATACTCGGGATACATTTATTTTTTCTAGATTTTTGAAGCTCTCCTTGTAGCTCGCCATTATGACCAACATGTCTCTGTGGTCCACAACTCATACAGCTCTCAACTCTAACTTTTATGGCATATGGCATTATCTCAACTCATGCAGCTCCCAACTCCCGTCTTTACAGCATACCCGGGCACTGTGGCTTATAAATGTTATCACAACTCACTAATATTGCCTACATGACCAACTACGATCTATGTGGTCCACCGTCCATGCGGCTCCCAACTCGAGACTCTAATGCTTACTAACGTTATCACTGCTCATGCAACTTCCAAATCGACTTTTATAGTCCATGAATATTATCATAGTTCATGCAACTCTCAACTCTGACCTCTTTGCCCTACAAACATTATTATAGCACAAGTATGTCTTATGTGACCAACTATGACCTACATGACTCACAACACCGAAAGCTCTCTATTTATGACCCTACATGACTAACTACTTTCATGTCTTTCAACTACAGTCTTTATGACAAGCTAGTACTACAAACATTATCTACAACATTCATGACGGACTACTACCTCAATAACAATCAACTACTGTTNGTCTGTTTAACATCACCATATTTCAGTATAGATGATCATTTATAAAGTAGAATTTCCTCAAATAAGGCCACAAGCATAAAAACAAGTCAAGTTGCAACCATTTGTTATAATCATGGCTTCCTTATAAGCCTCCCTCTAATAGTTGTGCGTTACATCATAACCTTGTTTACTTAAGTAGAACTGAGAGGTTCGGTTGTTTTACATGATTAATTTACTTCAGCCAATGTGCCTTTTATCAGTAAAAATGTAAAATATAGAAAAATCATGTATCAACAACTATTTTGTCTTTTGGTTATTCACAGTTACATCACTTCGGATTGCGATGCTGTCTCGGTCATTTACACGAGCCAGAAATATACCAATACCCCAGAAGATGCAGTAGCTATCACGCTGAAAGCTGGTAAACAATGCAAACATTAAGACGAACATGTAATCTAGATAGCAAAAACATGAGTTTAAATTGCAAAATTACTACTTTATCATCTCATATACTTTCAGGAATGGATGTGAATTGTGGAGAATATGTGCGGAAGTACGCCTACTCCGCCATTAAACAAGGTAAATTATCAGAAAAGGACATCAACAGAGGGCTTCACAACCTTTTCTCCATAAGAATGCGACTCGGGCTCTTCAATGGAAGTCCCAACCACCTTCTCTTCGGCAACATTGCTTCAAAACAGGTCTGCTCTGGCGCTCATCAGAACCTGGCTCTTGAAGCAGCCCGAGATGGCATTGTTCTTCTGAAAAACTTGAAAAAAATCCTTCCTTTGTCCAAATCGAAGGTTTCTTCACTTGCTGTGATTGGTCCAAATGCAAACCGTGCTTCAGTTCTGCTAGGAAACTATAACGGACCACCATGCAAATCAAACACTCCTCTTCAGGTACTGCAGAACTACGTGAAGAACACAAGATTTTCGGCTGGCTGTGATACTGTTATCTGTAACACAAGCCATATTGATGAGGCAGTAAAGCTGGCCGGCTCAGTGGACTATGTGATATTGTTCATGGGATTGGATCTGACTGTGGAGAAGGAAGATTTAGATAGGGACAATTTGGTGCTTCCTGGGATGCAGAAAGAACTTATTACTAGTGTGGCAAGAGTTGTGAAGAGGCCGGCGATATTGGTTTTGCTTTGTGGTGGTCCTGTTGATGTTTCGTTTGTTAAAAATGATGAAAATATTGGAGGTGTTCTGTGGGGAGGATATCCTGGAGAAGCTGGTGGTTTGGCTATTGCAGAAGTTATCTTTGGCGAGCACAATCCAGGTGAAGTATATTGCTCTTTATGTTAATTTGTTTTGGGTTTTCAATGCAGCACATCACTTTGTTAAAAGATGAATGAGAAATTCATTTCTGTTATAGGTATATGTCACTTTTTAAAAGAAAAAATTCCATTCTTTTTACTCTTCATTATGAATTACCAATCACGTAACTAAAAAACAAAGCCTTAGTGCATTTGTGTTTGGTTTGGTGTGCAATTTTGAAGTTATGAACCCCGCAAACTAAAATTTTTGTAAGTAATGCAACGCTATCCAATACACTTTTTAAAAAAATTGTTGATTTGCTGGCATGCCTAACTGACAGATTGAGTTGGGATGTAATATTTTTGAAGTACATAAATTTACTTTGCTTTGCATTTTCCAAAAAGGTTGTAAAGATCACTTTTTTCCATTCAAAACCAGCATATCCAACGGCTTGATCATGCTTTCATGATTTAAAACTACAGGAGGAAGACTTCCGCTCACATGGTACCCACAAGATTTCACCAAAGTTCCCATGACTGACATGAGAATGAGAGCAGACCCAGGTTCAGGGTACCCAGGAAGAACCTACCGCTTCTACACTGGCAAGCCAGTCTTCAAATTCGGCCATGGACTCGGCTACTCCACCTTCTCCTACAAATTCAAATCCACACCCAAAATCCTACTTCTCAACAAATCAGCCACTGCTCTTCAATCCAGCAACAACAACTCAGGCATAACCGGCTATGACGTTTCGAAGATGAGCACATCAGAATGTGAGCTGCTGAAGCTCTCTGCCATAGTGGGAGTGGAGAACCATGGTCCCATGGATGGAAAGCACTCTGTACTGCTGTTTTTGCGCAGGCCAAGCTTGGCAGGAGGCAGGGCAAGGAAACAACTAGTTGGATTTGAAAGTTTAAGCTTGAAGACGGGGGAGACTGCTCATGTTGAATTTGTGTTGAAGCCATGCGAGGATTTTGTGCATGTTGAGGAAGATGGAAGGAAGTTGGTGGATTTGGGGTCTCATTTCTTGATGGTGGGGAAAGAGAAGCTTGAGGCCAGCGTCGTTGCTTGAATTTGTGAGGTGGAGCAGCAAGAATTCGAGAGCTTTGAGCCGCCAAGAATCGGAGATCATAAATTTGTAAATCATGGATTTCATCTTCGGGTTTTAATAAGTGGATGGATGTTTTAGACTGATTGATAAGTATGCTACAAATTCGGTATGAATGAATGGTTTTTAAAGATAGAATTTTAATTAGAATTTTATAGAGTGATTGTTTACGGATTTTCTCCTTGAGTTAATCAATCAATACTCGAGGGAAAAGTACTAATACGCTGGTCCTGGCTTCAGCACTCGACATATGAAAATTCATCTATTTCTATTTACAATTAAGAAAGGGTTATCACTGCAATGTTGATTGCGTAATATAAAATGATTTCCAAGCCAATAAATGAATTATTAAAAAATATTCGCATCACGATCTCCGAAGACAAAAATCAGTAAAAATTGCTGGCATTTGGTCAAAGCAACAACATTTACATCAAAACACAGTATTTAAAAAATACGTGATAATTTGTTTATATGTAAGAATACAAAAAGAAAAAGTCAAATATAATGCATTTGCTCATAAGAATTGAAAATTTTGTAGACTATTGATGGATTTTGATGCGTGTTAAAAGATTCATGGCGGTAAAATAATGATTTATTATCTTAGTGTTGTTCAAGGATTCAACACAAATTCAGATGAAAGAAGATAGTCAATTGGGACATCATAAGTTTTGATGTAAAAAATCTGGAAAGTAAAAAAACCACAGGACCTTGCCTAATTAAAATATTTGACCATGAGTTGGTGACTATATGTACAATCTCTTATCTCACAAGTGTAAAGGGATTACACAGTTTCTCGGGTTACAATGTCGGTGCGCAGAAGAACTCGTTGCCCTGCGGCAGGGAGCGGTTGCAGAGGGGAGTTAACGCTGGAGCTTCAATGCACTGTCTCAGCATGAAGTTCGGGATGATGCGCCGCTTCATAGGTTGTTACGTGGTTATGTGGTGTTGGTGGTTGAGTTGCACGAAGCTTCGCCGTAAAGAGCTGACAACGGTCGATGACGGTCGCGGTAGTTGATTGTAGGTGGCTAGAGTTGACGGCTACTAGAGTTGGCCAACAAAGGCTGTCGGAGGTGGAGTTGATCATTCAACACGAATCTTGAAGCATAACACTAATCTTGAGACAATTTTTTGAGTAATAAACATTCAAATTTTAATCATAATTCATACAAAATTCTAGTTTTAACAAACTTATATAGTGAAACTAACCAGCTCAATGAGACGGTCCCAACGGTAACAAAATTATCCAATTTGTATCAAATCAAGCCCAGATCAAGCCAACAAACAATTTTCAAGAGCTTTTCGAGCATAACTGGACGATCAAACAAACTTCAATTCTAACATGTTTTTATTCAAATCGAGCACTTCAGCGAGACAAATTCAACAAGCACAAAATTGCTCAATTATAACATCATTAAGTCACCTAATGCTCATCGAATGCGATTTGATTGAAGAAATCTATCTGAAATGTCAGATTGGAGTGGAATGAATTCATTTCTTATTTGCAACCTGAACTCTATAAATAGAGCCCTATCCCTCTTCTGAAAGGAACGATGGACCTGAAGCCAAAAGAAGTTCGCGGAGCTACATATATCGGAGATTATTCATAGGATATTTGGGGGTTATATTCACGTTATAACCCTGTAACATCTTTATAACCTACCTATAACCCTCAATTACCCTTTGAATAACCTCCGAAGTACGTAGATCTACAAACGACTTATGTACGCAAATTTTTCTCCTAAATCAAGAGAAATGTGTCGTAATACGCACACAATTATGCGTGCGGAATTTCATTAACCCCTCAATACTCCCATTATAACATATGAATAACATCGAAATAGAACCCGCGAAGGTTATTAGAAGGTTATAAGGGTTATAAATTACTAAAATTAATACCTCAATAACCTCCCAATAAACACTTAATAACCACACAACAAAATTTATTGCAGTATTATTACGCACGTAATTCTACGTGAATATTACGTACACAAATGCTTCCCCTAAATCGGAAAGCCATGAGCGTAAAAACCATATAGCTTGAATGGTTTTGAGAATTTTCTTAATGTATGATTTTGCTCTTGCTTTTACAGACACCTTCATGAATATTAATATATTTTTTTACTATAAATGGACTCAATTAATATGCATTAATGGCTTCCAAAAATAACCTTCTGTGCATAGTTTTTAAGGCCGCCGTGGCGACTGCAACAGTTCTTTCTCCAACAAATTCTTTGTTGAAAAATAAATGATTATAAGACATTACCGTTGATGTCCCATAATTTTCTCTCAAAAAATAAAGAAAAAAGGGAGAAATGTTGAACTTAAAGCCTAAAAACCCAACTAATAATAAAATAGGATTTATACAGAGGCAGAAAGGAGCATGATTGAACAATCAGCTCTCATCATTGTTTAAGCAAAAAAGAACAGACAAAATAAGCCCACTAGAAAGTGCATTCATAATAAAAAAAAATGAAGCATCACCTTCCAATAAGACTTCAGCAGTCTAATACCAAGTAGCGGCGATATATTCATATAACCAACAATGTCTTCATCCGCCAAAAAAATGAACAGTAAAAACCTTCATTTTAGCAATCAAAATCCACCAAAATGTATGGCTTATAGATGGTAACATTGAAACAGGCTATTTTCTCAAGTAGCATACGATTTTCCTCAAAGATTCAGCCAAGAGAATCCAAAAGAATCCAAAAAGAATCCAAAAAACACAGATATAAATAAATAGTCCAAAGAAAAGCTCAGACCTATCCAATTGAAATATATTAAAATTTAAACTCTATTTAAGCTATTCAAGCTGTAGGAGCTCAGAAGTAACACGGAGGCATTAGTGCTGTCTGAGGTTTGCAACAAGTGGAAATCCAAAAGATCTGGAAGGAGCAACGACTATTGAGATTGCCAATCATACATTATAAAAAAAGCAGTAGAAATAATACTAAAAACATCCAAAATAAAAAATTTAAATTATCATGCTGTAGAAAACGTCCATTCTACTATCCAAATGGATTAAAGTGGAAAATAGTTGCTGAAGAGCAAATCTCAGAATAGGAAAAAATGATAAGAATCAGTGAGTCTCATTTTAATAGGCTGAAATTCATCATTGCTTCGAAAAAACTCAGAGAACAGAATAAAAGAGCATCCATAATAAAAGTTCTAATGAATCGAGCTATAAAACTGACACCGTCCTAGAGCCTCTAGAGGGTTTGATAAGATAGAAAAGGTGTTGGAGAGGTTAAAGGATTGAAACCGGGTGTGGGAGGATGAAAGATGGAAGGAGGCTCGTAATCGGCACAAACGGCACTTAGGACAACGANACTTCTTTCTCCAACAAATTTTTTGCCCAAAAATTTGAGTAATACATAAAGCTATATATATAAATAAAGCTATGAAAAATAAATGATTATAAGATATTACTGTTGATGTCCCATAATTTTCTCTCAAAAAATAAAGAAAAGGGAGAAATGTTGAACTTAAAGCCTAAAAACCCAACTAATAATAAAATAGGATATATCCAGAGGCAGAAAGGAGCATGATTGAACAATCAGCTCTCATCATTGTTCAAGCAAAAAAGAACAGACAAAATAAGGGAAAAAATTTGCGTGCGATAGATGTACGTAACGTTACGTGCGATATTGAGGTTATACCGAGGGTACTCTAAAATAAATTTCGCGCTTCTGTTATCATATATTAAGAGGTTACACGTAAGTTACAGAGAGGTTGCAGGGAGGTTATAAGGGTTTATACCGTAGATGTAACCCCTTTATACCCTCGGTATACCCCAATATCGCACGCAGCGCTGGTACGTCAATCACACACAATTTTTTTCCCAAAATAAGCCTATTAGAAAGTGCATTCATAATAATAAAAAAAAAAGAAGCATCACCTTCCAATAAGACTTCAGCAGTCTAATACCAAGTAGCGGCGATATATTCATATAACCAACAACGTCTTCATCCTCCAAAAAAATGAACAGTAAAAACCTTCATTTTAGCAATCAAAATCCAACAAAATGTATGGCTTATAGATGGTAACATTGAAACAGGCTATTTTCTCAAGTAGCATACGATTTTCCTCAAAGATCCAGAGAGAGTCCAATATAATCCAAAAAAAATCCAAAAAACACAGATATAAATAAATAGTCCTAAGAAAAGCTCAGACCTATCCAATTGAAATATATTAAAATTTAAACTCTATTTAAGCTATTCAAGCTGTAGGAGCTCAGAAGTAACACGGAGGCATTAGTGCTGTCTGAGGTTTGCAACAAGTGGAAATCCAAAAGATCTGGAAGGAGCAACGACTATTGAGATTGCCAATCATACATTATAAAAAAAGCAGTAGAAATAATACTAAAAACATCCAAAATAAAAAATTTAAATTATCATGCTGTAGAAAACGTCCATTCTACTATCCAAATGGATTAAAGTGGAAAATAGTTGCTGAAGAGCAAATCTCAGAATAGGAAAAAATGATAAGAATCAGTGAGTCTCATTTTAATAGGCTGAAATTCATCATTGCTTCGAAAAAACTCAGAGAACAGAATAAAAGAGCATCCATAATAAAAGTTCTAATGAATCGAGCTATAAAACTGACACCGTCCTAGAGCCTCTAGAGGGTTTGATAAGATAGAAAAGGTGTTGGAGAGGTTAAAGGATTGAAACCGGGTGTGGGAGGATGAAAGATGGAAGGAGGCTCGTAATCGGCACAAACGGCACTTAGGACAACGAAAAACGAGTGCAGAAAAGTGCAATTCCATGCTGAAAATAGCATGTGACAGTTTCCTGTTAAAAACAGAGTAGAATAATATATATATATATATATATATCCCTAATAAAAAAGAACCTAATTAGAAAATAGACAATTAGACAAGAATAAAAAAGGAAGGAAACAAAAGAAGGAAACTTGCAAAAAATAAAGATAGGAAAAAAAAAAGAAAAATGTTTCAGCTCGGTCCATACTCTCGCGACCATTCAAGTTAGATACTGCGAAATCTTTGTACTATGGCAAGGCCCGTGTTTCGCATCATTGTCCCCAGGTAGGAGGGGCTTCGTCCTCGTCTCCGACAATACTCAGACCCTCGGAGTAAAACACCAAATCAAGGACATTAAAAGTTGCATAAATATTGTAATACCACGAAAGGTCAGTCCTATTGGTGTTGCCGCTAATCTTCTTAGTTAAATGACCGTCAGCTCCAGGCTAGCGCTTCCCAAATGAACTTACAAAAAAGTCGCTCATTCTTCAACGTGATCCATACCATGTCGCCTTCCTTGAAAACCATAGCTTTCTTGGACCTGTCGTATTGCTGGTACTAAGTGTTTTGCTTAGCAATTTTCTTCATGATCTACTCATGTTGGATCTAAATATCTTTGACTAAAATCTGAGCATTGGCGCTAAGCTCAATAGTGAGCGGTATAGAGACCAACAATAAAGGTGTAAGAGGATTCTGCCCATACACAATCTCAAATCGGTTGTGACTTGCGGACTGACTAGTATAACGATTATAGGCAAACTCCACCAAAAACATAGCCAAATTTCACCGCTTAATGTTCTTTCCCACCAAGCATCTAAGAAGGTTTCCCAAACTGCAGTTTACAACGTCGGTTTACCCATTTGTCCGAGGGTGAGTCGCTGAACTGAACTGAAGCTTCATACCTAACTTACCCTACCAAGTCCTTCAAAATTGGTTGAGAAATTTCACATCCCTATCTGAGGTAATGCTCATGAGTATGCCATGAAGACGAACTGCCTCCCTAAAATATAAGTTTGTGCAATATGAAGCATCAAGCACGACCTCAAGGTGGCTAAAGGGGTTTAGAAGTTGTGAATTTTTTAGGGAACTCTATTGATGAGATAGGTGGCGGAAAGTATGACATCATTCCAAAAACACTTTAGGACATTAGATTGAAACAGAAAACATCGAAGAGATGTCGATTTTTTCACTTGATTTGATGAGTGTCCGTGCACGAGCTATGGTGGAGGATGTCATTACTTACCAAGAATTCATCTAATACAGAGTTAAGAAATTAACAACCATAGTTGGTCTGAAGAACTTGAATTTAAGTTTTGAATTGGGTTAAAATGAAGGTGTGAAAGTTTTTGAAGATGGTTGCAGCTTTATATTTGTCGTTTAAATATATAATCATGTCATCCCAGTATGTTCATCAATCAAATTAAGGAACCACCATTTATTGATCTAGTAGAGAGTGCGAGAGGGTCACCATAAGTCACTGTGAATAAGTGAAAAAAGAGCGAAAGGCGTGTAAGTGTGGAGTGCATACAAAAGATGATGAAATTTAGCTAACTGACAGGTCTCACATTTCAAATTAGAAGGATTTTTATTAGTAAAAATTAACGATACAATTGTTTTAAAAAGTGTATATTAGGATGACCCAAACGATAGTGCAACATAATAAGACATGCAGTGGATTGAATAAGCTGCAACTACTGGGTGAAATGTCGTCGTTTTTCGTGCTTCTCTTGGAAGAAGTAAAACCCAGCTACTCGCTTAGCAGTTCTAATCATCTTCCTCAAACAACTGTCCTAAACGACACAAACATCAGGAGGAAAATGAGCAACACAATCAATGTCATAAGTCAACTTACAGATAGACAAATGGTTACACTTCGACAGAGATATTGGACTCCATCCATAATGCAACCAGGCCATTCTACTGTAGGGTCACGGTCATTGATTCCTGTTTTGCCCCTCATATTTTCTTAGACACTCATAAAGTTGACCAGAATTCTCTACATACGAGTAGGTATCACGGAATGTCGTCTAGAGGGCACCAGTGTATGGAAGGAACATATGTGATCGGTCAATGGAAGTCTCCATTGAGTTAATCAGACATGAGATGACAATGGAATTCTCCACTTTGCAAGCTCCATATGTCGGGTCAATTTTTAGAGGTTCAAGAATCATACCAGTGAGGAGACTGAATTTCTCACGCTCTTTGATGAACAGTGATACAACTTGGGACCATTAGAGAAAGTTTATGGGATCAAGAAATTCGTGTTGTTTTCCGGTCCTCTGATCTGTAGAGGGATGGAAGTTGGAAGTTGGAGTCGATCTTCCCGTAGAGTCAAGAACACCTTCTGATGGTGGCTCAGTGTGGGAGGATTCTGTCATGATTCTGATTGAGCTAAAGGAGATGTTGGGTTGTTCAGACATCGGAAGATTCCAGTCGTTGGATGGGAGAGATACAACCTCAAGAAGGGGTTCCAACCGTCCTGGAGAGAGTCCCCACTGTCAGACTAATAGTACGACGATTCAGAAGGAATCCTGGCCAACTAGAACAAGTCTCCGACCGGCTGGAAAGGATATCGGGCCAGCTAGAATGGGAGACAGAAGGAGCTCCGGTGAACCTGGAGGGAGACTAGGCTGTTAGAAGGGGACTCCAGCGGCTGGGAGGTTGGCCTGGCGGTCATGGCAGAAGTTTTGGAGGGGCACCCAGCCGGTCGGAGGGTGACCCTAAACTTGGAAAAAGACTTAGGTGGCTGGACTGGGCTCGAGAGGGTGAAAATTGGAGAACCGGTCTGCTTGAGGGAGGAACGACACCTAGAAGGGTCAGCCGACAACAAGGGGAGGCCCAACGGCAATTAGGTTAGGAACCCCTCTGATATAATGTTAGAATAGAACTAAAACAGTTCTTATACAAAAACGGTATATAAATCCATTACAGGATCCATCGGTAAGGAAAGAAAAAAAAAAAGGATATAGTAGAAAAAAAGAAAGCAATAATAACTCAGAATAATAACATAAATTAATAACGGTTAGTAATAGCCATTAATATTCTAATAATAAATCTACAATTGAGTTTGATATTATTTCCAAGCAAAATTAAGAAGAAAGAGTCATGAAGTGAGTGGTTCCATAACTCTGTACTAAAATAGAAGATATGTGTGTATCCAATGATCATTACAAAAGGCTCGATCCAACAAACATCTCATGGGTTTAAAAGTTGCTAATTGAACCAACTAAATGTGATACTAGTATTGGGAAGATCTGAAGACACATAATCAAAGATACGAGAGTTTGAAGTCCAATAGCTTGTAGGAAAGAGAGGGCATGCCAGTAGATTTTTTATCTACTAAGCAAATACAGTTGAAGTCCCTCAAAATAAGTCATGGTTCATTAATATAAGTGTCAAAGTAATCGATTATCATAGGGCTTTCCTCTTGCCATTATTGTTATCAACGTAGCAGATGAGACAAACGAACTTGATGAAGGAGAAAACGAACCAGTCATGACTGTAGTAAAAGTGAGTCTCTAAAGGAAAAAAAAGAGATATTTTTAGCATTCCATTCAATTCAAATATGGCCATTGGATAATGAGTGAAAATTATTGTGGCTTTATTTATGAGGGAATATATTAAAATGCCAATTGATGAAAGGGTTAGAAATTGAGAATATTGAGAGTTTTGTCTCAAAAAAAAACATACAAGACCAATACTATGATTTTTCACCCAATTATTGCAGTGAATGGTATATATATTACTTTTNTTGTGGCTTTATTTATGAGGGAAGATATTAAAATGCCAATTGATGAAAGGGTTAGAAATTGAGAATATTNTTGTGGCTTTATTTATGAGGGAAGATATTAAAATGCCAATTGATGAAAGGGTTAGAAATTGAGAATATTGAGAGTCTTGTCTCAAAAAAAAACACACACAAGACCAATACTATGATTTTTCACCCAATTATTGCAGTGAATTGCATATATATTACTTTGCAAAGCACATATATTTCATGCAGCAATGTTGGTAAAGGGCACGTGTTTGTGTCATGGAGACAACCCCGCCGCCTCCCCACCCCTGCCCCTGCCCGCTTTTGATGTGAATGGCATAGATGAAATAGCTAAAGAGGTATTGGTGACAAAGTTCATCAATCGGTCATGAGTACAAGCAAGNTATCACTTTGCAAAGCACATATATTTCATGCAGCAATGTTGGTAAAGGGCACGTGTTTGTGTCATGGAGGCAACCCCGCCGCCTCCCCACCCCCGCCCCTGCCCGCTTTTGATGTGAATGGCATAAATGAAATAGCTAAAGAGATATTGGTGACAAAGTTCATCAATTGGTCATGAGTACAAGCAAAAGCAGTTTGGAGGGCAACTTCATTGGGGATAATATGGTCAAGTGGGGAGGGGCTGATGTAGCATTTGCCGATATGATGGTAACACTATGGTGGAAAAACAACTTTTTAAATGTTATTGTGTATAATAAAAATATTTTATTTAAAAAAATAAAATAATTTTCCTATAGCAAATTTGATCACAAGAAATAGCTTCCCAAAATAAAGATTTCTGAAAAGCAACACAAAAAAAAAAGCCAAATGAGAGGTTACCCACAATCTGAAAAACTAAATAGTGATAAGACTCTGCATGATACACAACAATTCACGCAAATAAATCAAGAAATAAACATCACGTATTTGTTTAAATATTTCTAAAAAATATAATTCTAATTGAAACAAATCATAAATCATAATGTCTACTTTATTTTATATTTTTATTGCAATTCTATGTCTCATGAAACCCCAGAATGGTAACAGCAACAGTTTTCCTTCTTGAATTCTTCAGCAGTGAAATAAGTCCATCGCAAACCCACCCTAGTGAACTCTCATAACTGCAGTTAAACTCTCTCTTTATAAGACTCTCTAGCGACATTCCAGTCTTCACAGAAAAAGCACCATCAATTTCTTTAATGTCGATTCCAGTGCGTGTAACCACAGTTCTGATAAGCACTTCCGGGGCATCCCCAGTCTCCATGGCAGTGCGTAGCTGCTTGGCGAAATGCTTCTCTGGGGACTGAATGCAACGGATTACAGCTCGGAGTTGGATTCCAAATTCATCGCATTTGTAATTATTCTTCAGGAACTTAATGAATTCCTGGCCGAATAAGTGCTTGAATGAGGAAAGTATTACTCTCATCTCGTCAACGTTCCTCTGACTCAAGATAGAGATGATGGATTTCTGATCAATGAATTTACAACTTGTGACTGCTTCAT
This sequence comes from Phalaenopsis hybrid cultivar, assembly GCA_002079205.1. Taxonomy (NCBI): domain Eukaryota; kingdom Viridiplantae; phylum Streptophyta; class Magnoliopsida; order Asparagales; family Orchidaceae; genus Phalaenopsis; species Phalaenopsis hybrid cultivar. The sequence goes on along the minus strand of JXCR01091020.1, from coordinate 235,086 downwards.
AGAGAATCTTTGCATCACACATAGCCCTACGTGTATCGAACCTTTCTCCAGCATAAATTCTTGAATTCAGGATGGCTGAAAGAATCTGAGAAATTCAACAGTTTTCACTGTTTTCAAATATGTTTGATCGCAAATAGGCATAAACAACACTCATGTTATGCCCCCATGTATAAATCTTCAAACTAATGTTTACGAAATAATGATTTTAGATATATGCAATAAGAAAATCAAATTCTTTATTTATTTATTTTTCTTTTTTGTTAGGGAGTGTGAACAAAAGTGGGACTAACTATAGGACTAATACAATGACAATCAAGTTTATTTTCAGCTTAAAAGTTTGAGAGTGTTGATCATGATTAACTACTTGGTATCATTATAATAACATATTTTTTAATTATTTAAATTAAGTTTGACTTTCACGTGCTTTAATAATCCATCACTCACAAGAGAGTTCTTTCTATCAGCGATATATTCCTCTTAAACACAAAGTCATCAAGTATCATACACCAAAAGGCCCCACAACAGCATGCATCATTCATAAGAGTTCATGCTTCTAAACTTTGCTCAATTATGATAAAAGGCAACCAAGAGCTGTTTAGCCACAAACTGCAATAACAGCTTAATTATAACTGAATCATTGATTCTAATAACATTTGTTAGTGCAATTTAAAGGGATACTAAATTCAGACATGATGCGCTAGTTGTTAAAAGTGATTTCAATTTAAGAAGTTAAATTTAGAGGGCCAATTCACTTGATATTTCTATACCAACATATTTTTTAACTATCAAATGTAAAATTAAATCCAAGACGTACACCATGCCTCAATAGGTTATATATATATATATATATATATCACGGGTTCTATCCCCAGTAGCGCTGGGTTATCGAATATTTAAGCACATGGCGCGGGCTCTCATCATGGTGCCTAGCTCATGGGAAATCGGTATTTGGGTCTCTGCCAAATACTGATTTCTTTTTTAATATATATATATATATATATATATATATATATATATATATATATATATATATATATATATATATACACAAATTTAATTTGATTTGCCACTCTTAATATTAACATGTGTCAATAAGTAGGAAACAATCAAGTTTCTTCAGGGCAAAGTATGTTTGTATTAAGTTAAATCTCAAAATCAAATAGCTGAAAAATATGCATGATTCAGAATGAAGGCAACTGGAGTGGGCACCTTCTTGGCTTCTTTGCTGCATGGACCTTTGCTTTACCAAAAAAGCTAGATTCAAGGGAGCTTGCACATGCAAAAGAGATATGCTAAGCATGCAATAGTTTGGGTTCTCAGGCTTATATCTTTAAGCCCAAATTGAATATTTAAATTTGATGTAGATATATTAATTTTGCATCACCTGCAAGCTTTAACTTTGAGTTTGAAATAGATCATAACACTAAAATCTACCCCAACTTCGTGGTCCATACTTAACATAATAACTAGTAGCTCATACATTTAATAATCAAATATTATAGACAAGCTATTTGTTGATCTTCACCCATTACTTAAGCAGCCCTGAAAAAAATTAGTTTCATGGACTTGCTCTAATAAATGAGATTAAAATAGATGCCCATATTATTAGCTAGTGATTGGTCTGTACCCGTTACTTAAGCAACCCTTCAAGGGTGGCATATAAACTTTGACATCTTTTGAAAGCACAAAACTAGTTGGCGCTATCTATCGCTCGCCATTGCCAATTGTCAGTCACTATAGCCAGCCGATGACCACTATCATTGCGCGCAATCACCATCATTGATCATTTCCCACCAACCACTACCTAACACCATCAACAATCATTGGCCACCATTGTCATTTTTCATCCCCAGCTACCAGTGACTACAATCGAACACCAATAAATAACCTGAACAAGTCTATTTAACTGGAAATCTATTGCAATCAAATCTGATTTAATATCAACTTGATTAATAAATCATATGAGTTCTTAATTTTGATCGTTCTTATCAGTCCAATCCAACAATCATAACTAACAGGATCCAACAATTAACCCATACCACAGTTTTTTTACGGAAGACATGCATTATTAAATTCAGTGGGACCAAAACCACCATAAACCGGGCTTGTCCAAGGACATGATAAGTTTTAAAGTCAGAATTGAAAAAATTGCTCTCAAAATCTGATATGAACATTCATGACATAGGCTTAAATAAGGTATTACAATATTTTACAAATAAACCCCTAGACTTCTTTAATACTCCCTTTTTACCAATAGGATCCTAATTAAGGTCCAATTTCAACACTCCTCGAGATGGGCAAAAGATATCCACTAAGCCCATCTTGTCACATAACCTAGACAAATCTAATGAACTAAGTTCTTTAGTGAGGCAGTCACCCACTTGC